>LVTN01000622.1:104381-135717 GCA_001649415.1 Musa itinerans | reverse complement strand
CATTATTTTCGAATCCCAATTTTTAGAAAGTGATCGTAAAACTTTATTAACAAGTTCAAGATTCAAAAAATATTTGCCAAGAGCTTTTAATCTATTAACAACATCTATAAAATGGGTGTGCATGTTAATAATGGTTTCGTTTGGCTTCATTCGAAATAGTTCAAAATCATGCATTAAAAGATTAAATTTAGAATCTTTTACTCTACTCATGCCTTCGTGTGTGGTTTCAAGAGTGTGCCAAATATCGAAAGCTATTTTGCAAGTAGAAACTCGATTGAATTCATTTTTGTCTAAGGCGCAAAATAGAGCATTCATAGCTCTAGCATTTAAAGAAAAAGTTTTCTTCTCCAAATCATTCCATTCATTCATTAGAGTAGAAGACTTTTGAAAACCGCTTTCGACAATATTCCATAAATTTAAATCTATAGAAAGTAAAAAAACTCTCATTCGAGTTTTCCAATAAGTGTAGTCTGTCCTATTGAACATGGGAGGATGAATGATAAAAAAGTTCTCTTGAAAGCCGAAAAGAGTCATTTCTCTTGGGTGTTAAACCAAATGAGAAATAACGTGGCTCTGATACTAACTGTTAGGAACGAGTCGGCACTAAGAGGGGGGGTGAATTAGTGCAACGGATAAAATTATATCGATTCAAGATTTCATTTCTATTAAACCCATTTCGGAAAGGATGTTAACATGAAACACATTCATAAGAGTGTGCAGCTAAAGTAATGAGGAAGTATAGTAGTTTGCAATAAATGTAAATAGCATAGCAGAAATGCAAACCGAGTTTATAGTGGTTTGGTCGTCGTGACCTACATCCACTCCCAATTCCTTTTCCGTCGAGGCTACCGGCATCCACTAACGATCTTCCTTCAATGGGCGAAGACCAACTACCCTTTTACACCCCTCTTCTTCTTTTCATAGGTTTAGGAGACAATCTTTTACAAGCGCACTCACTCCTCTCTAAATAGAATTCTAAACTTAGAATTAGAGGAGGGGGTCTCTCAAGTGATTACTACAGCATTTTCTCACTTTTAAATTCTCTGTGCTTATGTATGTTAACCAGGGATGAGAGGGGTATTTATAGGCCTCAAGTGGATTCAAACTTGGAGCCTAAAAATGTCTCATCCCGGGTCCTCCGGAGGCAATACCACCGCTTGTGCTGAGCGATACCACCACCTGCAGCACTGACACTAGGCGATACCATCGCCCAATCTGGCGGTACTACCACCCAGTCTGGTAATACCACCACCTAACACCCTGCCACTAGGCGATACCACTACCCAGTGTGGTAGTACTATTGCTTGACAGTCTCTCGGAGATTGTGTCTGGGTGGTACCAACGCCTAACACAGTCTCGGAGACTATGCCACGATGGTTCCACCTGTTGGGTCACTATTTGGGCCTTTCACTTGGGCCCAATTGGCCCCTAATTGAGTTGACCCAATTCCAACCCAATTATGTGCTAACTACGAATTTTAAGGTATATACTAAGCTAAATAAGTCCGGCAAGTCTAGGTTTCTTCCGACGAGCTTCCGGCGATCTTCCGACGAACTTCCGACGGTCTCTCGGTAATGTTCCAGCAGACTCCCGATAAGCTCCTAGACTTCACGACGATCTTCTTGGTGAGTTCCGACGAGCTTCTTTGGTAAGCTCCTGGATTTCTCAGTCAATTCCGGTAGAACTTTCGACGAATGTCCGGACTTCCAACGAACTCTCAAACTCCCAACGAAATCTCGTTCTTGACTCCTGGACTTCATTTTGCTTTATGCCTTGATCACTATCATAGTTAATCCTGCACACTTAAAAACTACTTCAATCTAGATAATTATTACTAAGCTAATCAAATGTTGTCCGGCATGTCATTGGTTCATCGATGCCTCGTTCGATTCTTTAGCGCATCGTCCTCTCTTGCAGCCTATTGCCCAATCGGCTAGTTGACCTCCACAACTCTGATTTCCTTAGCGTAATTTCCGCTCTTCTTGGCTCGATACCCGATCCTATGGCCTGAGGCCTTCTATCGATACGTCGACCGATCCTTCAACTCGACGTCCAATCTTCTGATATTTTTTCTCCAGTCCAACATGATTTTTTCTGCTTTAATTGTCTCTTCCTAATCTAAGCTTCTTGTGTCACTCGAAACACAGATCAAATTATAATAATTGATAAACCCGTTTGTAGTTATAATAATTGGTCCAAACGCATTTATGGCAAGTGTACTCACAAGTTATTATATGACCTGACATTTTACCGTAAGTATAAATTCCTGCACATGATCATGTGATATGAGTGAACATGATATGACTATGTATATTAAGTTGGTTTCTTGTTTTTTTCCTGCATTTATGGGAGGAACTTTCATCACATTTTCCTGGTCCGGAAGAGTCTGTGTGAAGTGATGGGTTATAAATAAAGCTCTTAATTATGATGGGCTCATTCTCTCGTGCATCCGACACCTTTTTTCCCTTTTATTTTTCTGATGAAGAAGACGATTAATTAAACATTTCTCGGACGAAGAAGGCGATCACATCTTAGTCTTGATGATGATATCCATTCGGAGAGTTAAAAAGCGGTCAAAAAGGATATAGGAGGACAGGCACAACATTAACGTACACAGTTTACAAGTGAGAAAAAAAGTTTGACGGAGCAAAATGACACGAGAAAGAGTATCTATGTTTTGTCTCGATATAGTCAATAATATATCAATCAAGATTTAATATCAAATATATCATATCAACGGTATAAACTTGAGGAATGAATATGCGTGTGAGAGATGTGTTAGTATAGACGTGAATATAAAATCGAAAGGATGCAACATACTTGAACCAAGGAGGAGGACTGCAATGGCGACCGATGGACGTCGGAGACCACCAGCATGGGTGGCGCAGATCGAGGCGACAGCCGTCGGCATGACACTTGCGAGGAGTGCATGGTAGACGGAACAATATTACACCAAAATTAAATACATGAGTTACTGTACGAACTCCATGAATAACTTCTACTCGATCTCTGCATATGTGTGTGTGAAGACTCTAATTTCTATAATTTTAAACAGAGTTTTTTTCCTTTAATATCTAAAATATTCTTTTCTTTTTTTTTCTTATGGATCGATGGTCTATAGAATGAACTGTCCTTTCTTTTCCTAATACCTAGAATACTCTTTTTATTTTCTTTTCATATGGATCGACTTATAGGGTGAATTGGTCCTCGGTGTATAATGTTTTTACACTATGTTATAGTGTTTTAAGCAATACCAAAAAAATAGTATAACCAGTATAAAAATAACATAGTATTTTTATATAAATTTTATAAAAATATTACATTTATATTATTCTTATATTACATTATAATATTTTTTGTCATACATGAAAAATATTATTAGACAATATAAAAATAATGCTACCAACATTCGAACCCAGGTTTACTGAGTTTAAAACTTACTTAATCAATTTGGAATTTAAACTTTCATTTTCGATTTTCTAAAATCAAGGATCGGAACCAAACCACTTTGATTAATTTTGGTTCAGTTTGAAACCAATGAATCACCAAAGTAGTTCCGATTCTAACATGCATGCAAGCAGTAAAACTCATTTAACATGCATGCACGTGCATGGAGATGTCTTGCGCTCATATTTCTTCTTCCCCCACAACCTTAAAACCCTCGTAAGAATGGTGATGGCCTGACGACAGTGGCGTCGTCATCCAAGTTAAAACCCTACGATCGCCTTTTCCATCATATGTACCACCACCTAGCTAGATACGAGCAATCAATCCGCTTCGCCAACCCCTTCATCATTTAATACAAACTTCTCGTCAACTATCAGCTACCACTCTCGGCAAATCATAACTCCACACTCTCTCTCTCCCTCTTACTCTCTTATGCTGCATCAGTTTCTGTGCACTGTCGACTAAGGAGAAACTTTTAAAATTAAAAAAATAATTCAGTCATCAACAAACTAAAAAGTGTATTAAAAATTAATAAAAATTTTAATATGATTTGATAAGTTCAACTTATATTCATAGAGAAAACCAAATTATTCATCGTATGAGATCAATTACAAGGTCCTCGTGTCATCTTCATTCAAATACCCTTAGGAGCACCCAAAATATCTTATCTCTCTTTGTTACCGAAATCTTAAGACTCAATGTATATTTATAGGAACAAACTTTAACTCACAAATGAGTTAATTTAATTAGAACTCTACCAACTAATTTAAATATAATTAAGACTTCTAAAAATATTTATCAATCCTAATAATTTCATATTTTTTTCATTTTATGCTTGATACATAAATTAAAACATTAGCTTAAAAAATTCACTACAACTACACAAACTGAATTAATTCATAGTTCAACTATACAAATGAAGCTCGCTTCATAAGTACTTACCATCCCCTACATGTACAACATGTTTTTAACCCTTTGAGGTTTTTATTGTTTTTCCTTCTAGACAGTACAACCCTTGATATAATATTCTTGTCATTATAACTATGCAACCCCAAATAACTTTTAGAACTCTACCTCTAGCCTTATAGTCATAATCTTAAAAATATAAAAGACTTAACAAAATTAGATTCTTCCACATCTTTGGAACATAAGCCACTTCCTTAAACTCTGTATCTCTTGGACGCGTCCTTGAGTTGTGAGTTTTTTGTTTTTAGTTTTGTATCCTCGTTTATAATCCTCGGCGTGGTGAACTTTCTGTATCCATTTGTGATTTTAAACTTGGTGGTGAGTTTTCTTTTCGATCTTCTTAAAGTTTTATCGTGAGTTTGTTCCTTTTCTATCTGAAAATCTTATTCTACCAAGTATTGTCAATTTTTCTATCAAAATCTATTCTGCTTTACCCCCCTCCATTCTGCATCTCCCCCGATATCATTTTGGTATCAAAGCTAAAGGCTAGAGATCATGGCAAGGCGGAATGGAAAAGATATAGTTGGTGAAGGTAGCGATCATGAAGATAATGCTGAGTCGTTGAGGTTGCAGCTACGAAGATTGCTACATAGTCTACAAGAAAAAACTGAAATAATTGAAGAACTTCAAAGTAGAAACAACTAGCATGAAAATGATATCCGTAAGTTTACTTCTGTTAATGATACACCTCCTCTTCCAAGGGAGTCGAGAAGATATCAGACAAGAAATGGAGTCCAAGACGAATGGTAGAATAAATATAACCCAAGATTGGAGATTCCATAATTTGAAGGTAAAATAAATGTTAATAACTTTATTGATTGGCTTAATACGGTAGAAAGAATTTTTGATTTTCATGAACCACCAGAACAAAAGAAGGTCAAACTTATGGCACTCAAACTCAAACGAAATGTATCTTTTTGGTGGGAAAATATGAAGAAACAAAGAGAACGTGAGGAGAAGAGTAAAATCGTGGCATGGGAAAAAATGAAAAGGGAGCGAAAGAGAAATATTTACCTCGCAATTATAGGCAAGAGATCTTTCTCAAAATCCATGATTTTAAGCAAAAAGATCTTAATGTGGAGGAGTATACTGCTGAATTCGATAATTTGATGTTAAAAGGAGAGCTAGTGGAACCGGAAGAGCAAACAATTGTAAGATACTTATGATGTTTGAAATATGAGATTGCTAAAGTGGTTCAACTGTAGCCATATTGGTCTTTAAATGATGTGAGCAAGCTGGCATTAAAAGTTGAAAAGCAATAGAAGTTTGGAAAGAGTTCTCGGTACGGTTCAAAAGAAGGCTATACAAAAGAAGGAAGTTCCAAGCCTACTGTCCAAAGCAAGGTGATTTCGAATGTGCAAGAAAAGGGTGAAGAATCTATTGGCAGTAAAAAAAACCCCTAATTCTTCTACCCCAAGTGGTCGAAAATGCTTCAAATGTCATGGTTTTGGGCATATTACTTCAGATTGTCCAAATAGGAAGATTGTAACTTTGGTTGAAGATCATAGTGATGGAGAAGTAGATGAAGCCGACGACGAACCAAAATATGATGAAGATGTTACTTATGCAGATCATGGTTTGTCTATTATATTGCAACGTAGCTTACAAGTGTTTTATGTGACCGAGGATGAAAGTTGGGTAAGAAAAAACATGTTTCACATTAAATGCACTTATCTTGGCAAGGTGTGCTTGGTGATCATTGACAAAGGCAGCTTTGAGAACGTAGTATCTTTGGAGATGGTGCATAAGTTAAAGTTGGACACAATCCCTCATCCACATTCATACCACTTATGTTGGCTGCAAAAAGGAAATGACATCAAGGTAACTAAAAGATGTTTAGTTTCATTTTCTATTGGCAAGTATTATAAAGACGAAGTATGATGTGATGTTGCTCCTATGGATGCTTGTTATTTTCTATTGGGAAGGCCTTGGCATTATGATAAAAGGGTGTTGTATAATGGCTACAAACATATTTATTCTTTTAAGGTGAATGAAAAAAAAATTATTTTAGCTTCATTACAACTTTCCGAAATCAATGCACCAAAGAAGGAAGTTATCGCTTTTATGTCCTATATTGAATGGAAAGGTGAATTAGACAAGGGTGGTCATGTCGTGGCTTTGGTAGTAATAGAGGAAAATAAACAACACAAGGAGACACCAGCAATCATGAAACAAATCCTGGAGGCATTAAAGTTCATTAATCACCAGCACAAGCTAAACAAAAGGCATGCAGCTTGGGTGGAGTTTTTGCAATCTTATAACTTTACAATCAAGCATAAATTTGGTATTCAAAATGTAGTTACTAACGCATTGAGTAGAAAGCATTCTTTATTATCAGCAATGGAAGTCAAAGTGGTTGGATTTGAAACAATCAAAGATCTCTGTGAGAATGATGTGGATTTCGGCTCAATATGGTAGAATTACAAATCAGGTTCCTTTCAACAATTTTCTATCTTTGATGGTTTTCTTTTTTGAGCTAATGCTTTATGTATTCCATCTTGTTCTTTGAGACAAGTAATTCTAGCTGAAGCTTACGGTGGTGTTTTATGTGGACATTTCGGTAGAGACAAGACTCTAGCTCTTGTTCGATCAAACTTCTGTGTGTCATTTGACAAAAATAAGAAGTTTAGAGATGTTGAGAGACATGTAAAGAAGCAATGCCGAGTGTGTCATTTGGCAAAAATAAGAAGTGAAAATTCTAGATTATACACTCCATTACCTATGCCAAATGCTCCATGGGAGGATGTGAGTCTTGATTTCATTTTGGGACTGCCAAAAACTCAAAGCCACAAGGATTCTATTATGGTTGTTGTTGATAGATTTTAAAAAATGTCTCACTTTGTTCCCTGCAATAAATCGAATGATGCATCTCATATTGTTGATTTATATTTTAAGGAGATTGTTAAATTGCATGGTATTCCAAGAACTATGGTGTTTGATCGAGATTTAAAATTTCTTAGTCATTTCTGGAGAACTCTTTGGAGGAAGCTGGGTACTTCTTTGGATTTCAGCAGCTCGCATCATTCACAAACCGATGGGCAAACGGAGGTAACGAACAGAAGCTTGGGAAATTTGCTTAGAAGCTATGTTGGTAAGAATATTAAGCAGTGGGAGCTTATTCTTCCACAAATTGAGTTTGCCTACAATCGTTCTATCCATTATAGTATCGGTAAGAGTCCTTTTGAGGTTGTTTATAGTGCTAATCCTGCTAGTCCTTTGGACTTTGTCCCTTATTCAACAACTAAGTAATTTAGTGAAGATGCTGATGAGAGAGCAATACAGATAAAGAAGCTACATGAGAGTGTTAAAGAAAACATAAAAAAGCAAAATGAGAGGTACATGGAAGCTGCCAACAAACACAAAAAACATATGGAGTTTAATATTGGTGATTTGGTCTAGATTCATTTAAGAAAGGAGAGGTTTCCACCGGACAAATTTCGAAAATTAAAACCAAAGGCTGATGATCCATTCAAAGTGCTTAAGAGAATTGGCAAAAACACTTATAAGATCAAGCTACCTAAAGATTATGGAGTGTCCCCAACATTTAATGTTGCTAATTTAAGTTTTTTTCACAATCATGTTGATGAAACAAACAAGGACTTGAGGACAGGTCTTTTTCAACCAGGGGAGATTGACACGGGAGTGTCTAATTTGCCACAATCTGCTCATATAGACCTTGCTGATGATATAATATTTTTTTCAGCCAACAATATTACCTCATAATCTTCAACTCAACCCACTTAAATATGATAGCTAATTAGCATATTCCCTGCACAAAATTAATATTATTTCAAGGTGCTTTTCTTCATGACCAAGGAATGCATTAAAGGAGTTGGTTAGCAGTTGTAAAACACTTAATTTCGAAATTCCCTATCCATGAAGGGTTGTTTCATGCACTAGTACTTATTTTGGTGTTTAGGGCTTAGAAAGGACTTTAAAAACTGATGATATTTTGGTAGAAGCTCTCTTGGAGTACTCCCTTAAACTCTGTATCTCTTGGATGCGTCCTTGAGTGGTGAGTCTTTTATTTTCAGTTATGTATCATCGTTTATAATCCTTGGGGTGGTAAACTTTTTGTATCCTTTTGTGATTTTAAACTTGGTGGTGAGCTTTCTTTTCGATCTTATTAAAGTTTTATCGCGAGTTCATTCCTTTTCTATCCAAAAAACTTATTCCAGCAAATACAACTTTATTGTCGATTTTTCTGTCAAAATCTATTCTACTTTACCCCCCTCCATTCTGCATCACCCCCGGTATCAGTGAAACTATTTTTTCTATCAAATTCTCTATAATAAAGCAAGCGAAAATAACTAACGACATCCTTATTGAATCTTTAATAATCAGATCTTTTGAACTCTAATATCATTTTCTTGAGGAGGGATAAGAGAATTTCAAAACCAAAAGAATACATAAAGATCAACAAGCTAAAAAGCATATCAAAAAATCAGTGCAAGATTTTACATGGTTCGACAAATCCCGTCACATCCATGGAGAAAATCAAATTCTTCCCCATACGAGATCAATTATAAGATCTTTGGTTATCCCTAATTAGATTAGTACGACTTTCATTATTCACTTCTTATATAAATGTGAATAATGAAGTGAATACAACTTTATTCTAGCAAACACAACTTTATTGTTGATTTTTCTGTCAAAATCTATTCTACTTTACCCCCCTCCATTCTGCATCACCTCCGGTATTAGTGAAACTATTTTTTCTATCAAATTCTCTATAATAAAGCAAGCAAAAATAACTAACGACATCCTTATTGAATTTTTAATCATCAGATTTTTTGAACTCTAATATCATTTTCTTGAGGAGGGATAAGAGAATTTCAAAACCAAAAGAATACGTAAAGATCAACAAGCTAAAAAGCATATCAAAAAATCAGTGCAAGATTTTACATGGTTCGACAAATCCCGTCACATCCATGGAGAAAATCAAATTCTTCGCCATACGAGATCAATTATAAGATCTTTGGTTATCCCTAATCAGATTAGTACGACTTTCATTATTCACTTCTTATATAAATGTGAAGAACTCTTTTAACCTTTTATAAAAACCCTAAAGATCACTCTCTCTTGTATACATTGAAAGTACGTTATCTCTCCCACTTACCAAAATTCTAAAACTCAATTTCTATTAATAAGAATAAACCCTAATTCACTAAAAAATTTAATTTAATTAAAATTTTATTAATTAATTTAAATATAATTAAGACTCCTAAAAATACTTAGCAACTCTAATCACCTATAAACTCCTCTCTAGAGGGGCTCTTTTTCTCTCTCTCTCTCTCTCTCTCTCTCTCTCTCTCTCTCTCTCTCTCATTTTTCTTCTCACATGGTGTAGTATGAGAGATTCTAATTAAACACTTCTCTGATGAAGAAGACGTTCATATCTTCACATGTCATGAATTAGTCTTGATGATGATGTCCATTCGGAGAGTTAAAAAGAGGTCAAAAAAGATATAGGGGGACAGGCACAACATTAACGTACACAGCTTACGTATGAGAAAAAAGTTTGAGGGAGGAAAATGACACGGGAAAGAGTATCTATATTTTGTCTCGATAAAGTCAATAATATATCAATCAAGATTTAATAAGTAGAGATCAGTCAACCAAACATATCATGTCAACAGTATAAACTTGAGGAAAGAATATAAAAGTGAGAGACGTATTAGTATGGACGTGAATATAAAGTCGAGAGGATACGACATATTGTAGAAGGAGAAGCACATACTTGAACCGAGGAGGATTGCAATGGCGACGGATGGACGTCGGAGACAACCGGCATGGGTGTTGCCGGCCGAGGCGACAGCCGTCGGCATGGCAGTCGGGAGGAGTGCATGGTAGACGGAACATTATTACACCTAAATTAAATACATGAGTTGCTGTACAAACTCCATGAATAACTTCCACTCGATCTCTGCATATGTACTGATTTACACACGGGCAAAAGAACGTTCATAAACACCTACCAAGTTCCCGCCACAACAATCAGAAACTTCAATACTGTTCTTAAATGCATACGACTCACTTCATTAATTATATATATATATATATATATGGGGTGATAGCCTGACGACAATGGCGTCCTCGTCCAACTTAAAACCGTACGATCGCCTTTTACATCATCTGTGCCACAACCTAGCTAGATACTAGCAATCAATCCCCTACGCCAATCCCTTCATCCAATAATACAAACTATCAGCTACCAATCTCAGCAAATCATAACTCTTCTCTCTCTCCGACTCTCATCTATTTCTGCTACATTTTTGTGATCTGTACTGTAGCTGCATCTATTTCTGCTACAGTTTGGGATCTGTACTGTCGGATAAGGAAAGAAAAATTTTAAAATTAAAAAAATAATTCAGATATCAACAATATAAAAAATATATTAAAAATTAATAAAAAATTAATATGGTTTGATAAATTTGATTTATATTCATAAAAAAAATCAAGATTTTTATTGTTTGAGATCAATTATAAGGTTCTTGAGTCATCTTTATTCAAATAAGATTTTTCTTGTTCATCACCAAGAATTTTTTCAATCCTCTTTGGAAAACCTAGATATTACCCTTAGGAGAACCCAAAGTGTCTTGTGTCTCCTTTTCACCGAAACTTTAAGACTTAATGTATATTTACAGGAATAAATCTTAATTTACTAAGAAGTTTTAATTTAATTAAGACTTTATCAACTAATTTAAATATAATTAAAACTCCTAAAAATACTTATCCATCTTAATAATTTCTTTTTTTATTTTGTGCTTACTATAGAAATTAAAATATTGACTTAAAAAATTCATTACAAGTATATAAATTGAATTAATTCATAGTTTAACTATACAAATGAAGCTGGTTATCATAAGTATCTATCATTCCCTACATGTGCAACATGTTTCTAAAGGTTTTTATTATATTTCTTTCCATATAATACAACCCTTGATATAATCTTCCTTTTAGTAGGACTATCTAACCTCAAATAACTTTTAGAACTCTACCTCTATCCTTGTAGCCAAAAATCTAAAAGACTTAATGAAATTAGATTCTTCTATATCTTTGGAATATAAGTCATATCCTTCAAAGTATACATCACTCCATTAACCATTTTAGTCAGCTTATCATTTAATGAATCAAAACAATCATTCTAAAGAGCAAACATGAGTAACACAAGAAAAATTTTAAAACTAACTCTTCTGGAAAGATACATCATTATCTTTAAAAATTATAGGAATATCTTCATCACCATCCATTATAAGAGAGCACTCGTTGACCTCTTATTTATGTTTCTTTCTTCCAAGATAGTTTTGTCTGATATGTCCATACTCTTTGCATTTATAATATTGAACATTATTCAAAAATTTGACTCTTAATCTCGACTTGTCATGTTGAGTTCTATCCCTGTCCAAAAATCCTCCTTATTAACCTCCACCTTGAGTAGCTAATGTCTCACCATCCATATTCTTAAATTTATCCCTTTTTCTGGTAATATAAAATACTAAAATTTATTCAACTTATTATAGAGTTTTTATATCATTCCCACATAATATCATCTCCATAGAGTTATCATTAGAGTTGACAAGTGATGTAAGAAGCAATAGTGTCTTATCTTTTTTATTAATCTTCATATCAATTTTCTTCAATTGATTCAATATTCTTTTGAATGTCTTCAGATATTTTACCAAGTATTTGTCTTCCTCTATCTTCAGTCTCTATAACTTCCACTTATATACAATTTGTCAGTTAGGTTTTTTATTAGATAAAGCTTTTCTAGCTTATCTCAAATAATCATGTGGAGTTATCATCAATTACATTATTGATAATATTATCAATGTTGTAATGACGAATAATACTCATACACTTTGTCTTAAGGTCCTCCCAATCTTTTATATTTTCTTGTTTGCTTGCCCATCCCTTCAATGTTCTTATTAGGTTTTGTTGAACAAAAAGATATTTTATCCTCTTTTATCAAAGAGCGAAACTATTTTTTCTATCAAATTTCTCTACAATAAAGCAAGCCGAGACAAGTGACGACATCTTTATTGAATCTCTAATCATCGGATCTTTTGAACTCTGATATCATTTTATTAGGGAGGGAGAGGAGAATTCTAAAACCAAAAGAATACCTAGAAATAAAAAAGCTAAAAAGCATACTAGAAAATTGATATAAGATTTAATATAGTTTGACAAATCGCATCTACACCTATAGAGAAAATCAAATTCTTCGTTATATGAGATCATTTATAAGGTTTTGGTTATCCCCACTCAAATACGACTTTCATTGTTCATCTCTCATATAAATGTGAAGAACTTTTAACCCTTTTTAGAAATCTTGGAGATCACTCTTATAAGTATCGAAAGTATCTTGTTTCTTCCTTTCATTAAAATCATTAGACTTAACGTATATTTATAGGAATAAACTCTAAATCACTAAAAAGTCTTAATTTAATTAATTAATTTAAATATAATAAAGACTCCAAAAAAATATAATTAATTAAGCACTACTTCTAATTATTTATACTTCGGTATTCACGAGTTTGCATTCGGTGCTGCTGCAATGGACTTGTATGGGAAAACGTCTTCCAGGAGCTACTGGGAAGAAGACGAGAGAGGTTCGCAGTCTCCGATACAGCACCACCATCACCAGCAATCCGTCAAAGGGCAGTCACCGGAGGCAGAGCTTCCCCGGGTCAGCCTGTCGCGGCTGTCGTCCGCCACTGTCTCCTCTCTCTCGCCGTTGAGCCCTGGCCCGGGATCCCCGTGGGCGTCATCCCCCATGCGCCGCCTCTCGTCCCCGTCTCCAACCCCGTCACTGATGTATCACTGTCTCGTCTCCCTGCAGCGCCATGACGGCAACGTCTACTGCGTCGCTGTCTCTGGCGGCACAATCTATACGGGCTCCGACAGCGACCGCGTGCGGGTGTGGAAACAGCCGGACTGTGTGGATCGGGGCAGCATCCAGACCGGCCACGGCCGGATCCGGTGCATCCTCGCTCACGGTTCCACCCTCGTCACCACCCACAAGGACCACCGGGTCCGTATCTGGGCCGTGCCCCCCGTCCCCGACCGACTGCGGTGCAAGAAGGTCGCCACCCTCCCGCCTAGGATCTCCAGCCTCCTCCCCTTCCGCAAGCACCGATACCAACGACACATCGACACCATCTCCTGCCTCGCCTTGCACCACGCCGAGGGCCTCCTCTACACCGGCTCCCTGGACCGGACGGTCAAGGCCTGGCGGCTGACGGAAAGGGCCTGCATTGACTCCTTCGTGGCCCACGATGACCAAGTAAGCGACATTGTGGTCAACGAGCTCGACGGCTGCCTCTTCACCTCCTCCACCGACGGCTCCGTGAAACTGTGGAGGAGAGTGTTCGGGGACAGCTCCCACGCGCTGATGATGGTGCTGCGGTTCCAGCCCTCGCCAGTAAACGCCCTGGCGCTGAGCCACTCGAGAGACACCTGCTTCCTCTACTCCGGCTCCTCCGACGGCTACGTAAACATATGGGAGAAGGAGGCGGTGTCGGGGCGGTACAACCACGGTGGCTTCCTCCAGGGCCACCGCTACGCCGTGCTCAGCCTGGTGGCGGTCAACCGGGTACTGCTCAGCGGCTCGGAGGATACGACGATAAGGGTGTGGAGGAGGGAGAAGGGGAGCGGGTTCCACAGGTGCCTGGCGGTGATGGAGGGACACCGGGGACCGGTCCGGTGCCTGGCGGCGAGCGTGGAGGTGGAGGGGAAGGGAATCGGGATGGGGCTGCTGGTGTACAGCGCTAGCCTTGACAGGGTGGTAAAGGCGTGGAGGATAAAGGTGCTGGCCGAGGACGACGACGACGAGGCGGTGGCGGCCATCGCCAACGACGAATGCGGTGGCAGCGGTGTTGGGAAGCAGGCCGCGGCGGAATACGAGATGAATCCGGTGCTGTCACCGACGTGGGTGGAGTTGAAGCTGCAGAAGAGTTATCCCTTCTAATCGATGCGGATTTGTAATAAGCTAATATGGGTTTAATTCTGTGTCTCTTAGTGTACTGTTTAGGTCTCATGTTGAAGCATCTTTTTTATCGTTTAATGTAGTAAATATAAATTAAATTAGGAAAAAATAAATATATTGGTATTTGATAGAGAAAAAAGTGATGTCAGCTTTGGCCGAAAGGTATTGTGATAGATATACAAAAATACTTCGGATAAATAGAGGTGATGAATTTTTTTTTAAGTTTAATTTTTTTTTTGAAAAAAAATATATTTACAAAAATTTGACCACATATCATAGCAAAACATATATTGAAGCAAAATGGTATAGCTGAATCTAAGAATCGAACTATCGTTGAAATGACAATAAGTTTGCTTAAAAGAAAGTATCTTCCATATTAGTTTTCGGCAAAAGTAATTGCAATAGTAGTATATTTGTTGAATACTTAACCAAGAAAGACTATTATAAATCAAACTCCTTTCGATACTTGATATGATATAAAGTCAAATGTAAACTATATAAGAATTTTTGGTTTTATTGTTTATGCTTTCATAAATATACCAAACCATCATAAAATTGATAAAAAATAAAAGATATATATTCCTTATAATATAAAGCATATCGATTATATAATTATGTTAGCGACAAAGTTATTATTAATAGAAATGTTATATTTGATGAAAGAGTAAGTTGGAATTGTGAGACCAATGAAAATGAAACATAAATTCATATTCCAGCATAACTAGACACTCCACAAAATTAAGTGACAGATTCTATTCCAACAAGTTCATCTTCAACCTCACTTAATAATAGTTCAAATTCATCAAATGATTCCTCGGATGAAACCCCTTTAGGAAAATTTAGATCACTAATAGAAATTTATGATTCAACATTTGCTTTGTTTATTTCAGATCCTATAAATTTTGAGAAAGCAATTAAAAAAGAGGAATGATGAAAAGTAATGAATCAGTGCAAAATTTTCTTTCTCAAGTGACTAAAATTGCCACTCAAATAAAATCTTATGGTGAACATCTTCATAATCATATAATTATTGTAAAAGTTTTGAGAAGTTTAATTCCAAAATTTGATCATGTTGTTACCGCAATTGAGGAGTCAAAAGATTTATCTACTTTTTTACTTAATGAACTTGCTAGTCATAGGTGCCCTATAAGCCAATCACGTGAGTGATGGTATGTGTGATACGATACATACTCTTTTTGTTTATTATTATTTAATAATATTTTTCTAACTTTATGTTTCTTGTTGCATATATTGTGATGTCCATGGATCTATGCAATAGGAATTAGATCGTGATGTTATCATGATAATGAGACCGATTTACCTTTAAACATAGACCACAAATAATCCCGATCATAGGTTACTTAAGAGGGACATCAAGATAATAGGACAAATTGGTATACTGTATACCCGTCCATATGATGGAGGCGATTGGTCTTATAGCTGCTCGTGTGGGGATACTATAGATACAGTATAGGTGTTCATTGAAGAATGAGTTCACCGATTGATCTGCTCATGGAATGCTAGATAGTTGATGATACCTCATTATCACACAGCGATTCCATCATCCCAATTGTGTATCTAGTCCTTAGACTTGAGACATCAAGGATGTATTGTATGAGTACTTTATTTTTTAATACCGGACTTATAGGTCAGGAAGTTACAGATCTAGCACAACCGATCATCGGGAGTGGCAGCCAACCTTACAAGGGTGATTGAGTATCAATAGAGGATCATTCACTATTGGTGTCATGAGAGGAATATCTTATATGTTCTTGCTCAGGCAAATCTCTAGCTAGAGTCATTCGAATTGAGAGATAAAGAGTTCTTTAGGAGATTCTGATTAGAGCAAGACTCGAGTAGATTCCATATTGACCTGACAGTACCATGCCTGATATACGGTCTCTGGGATATTAGATGGATGAGAGACTATAGATACATGGTAATTGATGATAGATACGTCCAATAGATTGGATTCCCCTATATCATTTAGGAATTGTGATGTAGTGGCCTAGTATATTCATAGTCGATGAGTCGAATAAATTATTATAAAGATAATAATTCACTAAGTCAGAAGGAATTCTAATAGGTATGACTCACGACCAGCTTGATATTGGGCCTAGAGGGTCACACACATATGGTAGGTGTTGTGATGAGTAGAGGTTTGGATATGAGATATTCGTTGGAGCCCCTATCTTATTGGATATCTAGTAAGCCCTTGAATTATTGGATCTTATTAATAAGATCCAATAAGAGCCAATTATTGAATCTTAGATTTTGATGATGAAATCAATTGATGTGTTTGTCATCTAATGTGCGTTTAAGTGACGCAGGATTAGCTTCGATCAGAAAAGGTAAATTGATTAAAGCAGGAGGAATCAGACGTTGGGCCGGAGCAAACATGTCAGAAGATTGGACGTCGGGCCAGAGGATCGGTTGACATGTCAGCAGAAGGCTTTGGTCCGTGAATTCGGGCATCGGGCCAAGAAGATCGAACATTGCACTAAGGAGATCAGATGTTGCGAGAAGACAACATGCTAATTGGACAATACACTGAAGGAGAGGACGATGTGCTGAAGGATCAAACAAAGCGCCGGAAGAATTAATGATATGCCGGACAACATAAGATTCGCTTGTAATCAATTATGTCTAGATAAAGTTAGTTTAGAGTCTAATTGAGTCTGTTTAGAATGAATTAGGCCAATTCAATTAGGGGCCAACTAGGCCTAATTTTGGACTGTGTTGGGCTAAGTGAAAGGCCCAAACAGTGACCCAACATGTGAAACTGTCGGTGGCACAGTCTCCGAGACCATGTTAGGTGGTGGTACTACCGGTCTGGGTAGTGGTATCGCCTAGACACAGTCTCCGAGAGACTATCAAGCGGTGGTACCACCTAGTGGTAGGGTGTCAGGTGGTGGTATTGCCTAATGTTAGTGCTGCAGGCGGTGGTATTGCCCAACACAAGCAATGGTACTGCGAGTACCCCGAAAACCGGGGATGAGACACTTTTAGGCTCCAAGTTTGAATCCACTTGAGGCCTATAAATACTCCTATCATCCTTGGTTAACAAACACAAGAATTGAGAGCAAAAAAGTAGAAAAACGCTATTGTAATCTTGTGAGAACTCCTCTCAAGCTCTAAGTGTCAATGTGGTTTAAAAGAGGAGTAAGTGGGGGTGTAAAGGTTCTCTCCTAAACCTGTCAAAAGGAGAATTGAGTGTAAAATTATAGTTGATCTTTTCCCATTCAAGGAAGATCGGTAGTGGAAGTCGGTGGCCTCGAGTGAAGAGGAATCGAGAGTGGATATATATCACAACGACCGAATAACTATAAAACTTGGTTTGTATTTTTATTTTGTATAATTTACCTTTACTGCAAACTCAATTAATACTTTCACAACCTTAATGATACGCTTTTAAGTTAACATCTTTCCAAAACAGTTTTTCATTGTACGAAGTTTTCAAAACCGATATTTTTATCCGCTGCACTAATTCACCCCTCCTCTTAGTGCCGACTCGATCCTAACACTAATGAGAGATTATTAGATAGAAATTCACTAATCCAAGAGGCTTCGGTAGTTGGATGGAGATCTAATACCTAATAAGGCAAGATCCATTAGGGTTAAGTCGATAGGGACTTTTATAAATATGAGGAAATCAAAGGGGTCATATGCTAGACCCTTTTTGGCTACCACCTCCTATACTCCTCCCTCCCTCTGCTCTTCAATAGACAGCCCTAGTTAATGGGCTTGTGGCAAGCAAGAAGGGCCAACCCCTTCTTGATCATGTGGTGTGCGTGGAGAGGAGGATTATGCAGCGATTTAAGAAGCGTCTTTGATGCATCTATCATGTGGTTCACCACTAGAGAAGAGAATAGTTGACCTCCTTCATCCTCTCCTATAGATCTACAATTTACAGGGATATACGATCTCCCGAGGTAACATTTATGTTCTTTTTCTATGCATATAATGCTACCCTAGGTTTCCCGATAGTCGTACCAGAGCTAGGTTGTTCATGCAAACGATTGATTTTTTTGAACTACGTGTGATGTTGAATCATGTAGAATTTTTTTTTGTTCGATTGCTGTGAATTTTTTGTTATAATTTTCAGATTTGGACTGCACCATTTTTCTCTATTAAATGGTGTTTTAGAGGGGCATTTTGACACCAAAATTGTTGATACAAAAGGGGGAGAAAGGATAGCAACTATTGCTGCCCTATAAGTTGGCCAAAGGCTGCTTACAACCTTAGCCAAGAGCTATAGAGGATGCTCTCAGCTTGGCCACCTACAGCAAACTGAGAGCAGCCATGCTACTCTTGGCTTGGGCAGGGCAAAACCCTTACAGCCTAGGTTTCATGTTGATGCCCTATAAGTTGGCCAAAGGCTACTTGTAACCTTAGCCGAGAGCTGTAGAGGGTGCTCTCGGCCTGGCCATCTACAACAAACTAAGAGTAGCCATGCTACTCTTGGTTTGGGTAGGGTAGAACCCCTGCAGTCTAGGTTTCCTGGCCATAGGGGAAACCCTGGCGGCTAGGAATCCTAGCCGCATGGGGTAAGCTAGCAACTAGGTTTCCTAGTTGCAGAAGAGTCCTTGGTGACTATAGTTTCTTAGCCACATAAAGCAGTCCTATGGCCTAGGATTCCTGGCTATAGGGGAGTCCCTAGCAGCTAGGGTTTCCTAGCCACATAGGGGACTTCCTGCCATATGGGGCACCCTATGGTAGGGTTCCCAAAATACTACATATAATTAAATAAATAATTTAATTAATTATTATTATCTAGTAGTCCTACATGGTGATGTGTATATGTGATGTGTGATATGGATGAATGATTGTGGACAGTATGATGTGATATATGTGTATATTATGATTATGATTATTATTAGAGCCTTTGAGCCTCCATTTTTATTTCTCGTTTATTATCGGGCCTATGTGCTAGTGATTATATTGTAATCACATGAGGAGGCACGGTGGGAGCGTGGAGGTGACAACGAGACTCATGAGGTTGAGACACTAGTAGAACCGATAAAGACGAGATGGACGATCACAAGGCATAAAGATGCACCGATGCACACATAGATCGTGATGTGAGTGATTGGGCCCACTAGCTCAAACTTGACCACATTAGGCTATGGTCCATGATCATTTTGTATGATTGCTTATATGATGTATGTTAGGATCGTAAAGACACTGAGAGTGGAGGGGGGGGTGAATTAGTGCTTTCAAAAAATTACGACAATTCAAAAACTCGTTCAATCAAACTCGTATCAGAAATATGTTTAACTTACAACATGTGTAAAAATAGTGAGCAAGTAAATTAATGAGAATAAAAAAAAATACAAACTAGATTTATAGTAGTTCAATCATCTCAACCTACGTCTACTTCTGATTTCTCTTCACTCGAGGCCATTGGCTTTCACTATCGATCTTCTTTTCATTGGACGAAGATCAACTACCCTTGTTACAACTCTTTCTCCTTTTCACAGGCTCAGGAGAGAACCTTCACACCTCTCTTTTATAAAAGACCTCACTCCTCCCTTAGAAGACTTCAAACTTTAGGAGGAAGAGACTCAACAATTCAAGAGAGATTACAATACTTATTTTCTCAAGAATTCTTTTCCCTTTCAGCTCTTTTTATTGCTACCCAAAAAAGAATGAGTGAGGTATTTATAGGCGTCAGATGACTTCAAAAATGAGCCAAAAATTTAAATTATCGAGTTTTTGGGGTACTGGCGGTACCACCGCCTCCCACTCTGTGCATTGACAATACCACTACATAGTCTAGGCGGTATCGCCGTTTGACAGTCTAGGAGATTGTGTCTGAGCAGTACCACTACTAGTTTGGGTAGTACCACCGCTGACCCTAGCGGTACCATCGTCGAGTTTTCTGGAAAAGTACATTTCATACTTTCCAACTCATAGGCGGTTCCACCGCTTGGTCTGGCGATGCCACCGCCTGAACCAACTGTAAGTCACTAAATCGACCTTCTAATATGCCTAAATTAGCTCTAATTTAGGCTCAATAGGCCTCTAATTTGGTATCGTTATATCCAAAACTAGCTCAATTAAGACCTAAACTACTTCGATCTAGACACAACCGATTACAAACATGAATCCTATGTTGTTCGGCATGTCATTGGTTCATCTAGAGCTTAGTTCGAACCTTTGATGCATCATCTACTAGGACCAAGTTAGCACTAAGAGAGGAGGGTGAATTATTGCTTACGATAAAATCAACGGTTTAAAAACTTCATTCAATAAAATCTCGTATCGGAAATGTGCTTGACTTAAAAGCGTGTTCGTAAGCGTAGTGAAAGTAATAAGCAAGTAAATCAGTTTATAATATAAATGAAAAGCATGAAAGAAATACAAACCGAGTTTTATAGTGGTTCAATCGTTGTGACCTACATCCACTCTCGATTCCTCTTTACTCAAGGCCATTGGCTTCCACTACCGATCTTCTTTCAACGAACGAAGATGAACTACCCTTACAACTCTTTCTTCTTTTGATAGGCTCAAGAGAGAACCTTTACAACTACTTTTTTAGATCTCACTCTTCCCTTAGAAAACTTCTAACTCTAGGAGGAAGAGACTTTAAATCTTAAGAGAGTTTCCAATTTTTCTTAAGTATTCTTCCCCCCCTTTCAACTCAATTTCATGCTTTACCAAGCAGAAATAACTGGGGTATTTATAGACCCCAAATGGCTTCAAAAATAGAGCCAAAAAGGTCTTATCCTCGGTTTCCCGGGTCCTAGCGGTACCACCGCTTGTGTTGGGCGGTACTATCACCTATAGCACTGACACTAGGCGGTACCACCGCTAGTACTCTCTGACACTGGGTGGTACCATCGCCCAGTCTAGCGGTACCACTACTTGACATAGTTTGGGAGATTGTGTCTGGGTGGTACCACCGCCCAAACTAGCCGTACCACCGGTTGACATAGTTTGGGAGACTATGTCTGGGCAGTACCATCGCCTAGTCTAGCGGTGCCACCGCCTAGGCCAGCTATGGGTCACTGAATGGGCCTTCTACTTGGCCAAAATCAGCCCTAATTCGGGCCCAATTGTTCCATAATTGAGTTGGCCTAATTACATTATAAACCAACCCAATTAGAGCTAAAACTACTTCGATCTAGACAATTATTACAAAGTATTAATCACATGTTGTCCGACATGTCATTGGTTCATCTGACGCTTCGTCCGACCGTTTGGCGCATTGTCCTCTCCTTCGACATATTGCCCAATTGGCATATTGTCTTCCTATAACATCCGATCTTCTTGGCATAATGCCCGATCTTCTTGGCCCGATGCCTGAACTCATGGCACAAAGCCTTTTGCTAACACGTCGATCGATCCTCCAACCCAACGTCCAATCTCCTGACATGTTTCACTTCAACCCAACATTGATTCTTTCCACTTTATTTGTCTCTTCATAATCAAAGCTAGTCCTGTGTTACTCAAAACGCAGATTAGATCATAAACTCTATCAATTGGTTTCATCATCAAAATCCGAGATTCAACAATCTCCCCTTTTTGATGATGACAACCAATTGATGACGGAGTTTAAACCAAACTACCCCTATAAATATGCCATATTGATAGAAACATAAATTCAGACATAAATTATGAATCCAAGTAACATATCATCATAAAATCATGCATAATCAAAATTGTAATACATCATTCCATGCATGATCTGTTAGGATCGCGACACTAAGAGGGGGGTGAATTAGTGCAGCGGATAAATCACGTCAGTTTAAAAATCTTCGTACGATGAAAAACAATTTCAGAAAGATGTTAACTTGAAAGTGTATTCATAAGGTAGTGAAAGTAATAATTCAGTTTGCAATTAAAGTAAAGAGCACAAATAGAAATGCAAACCGAGGTTTATAGTGGTTCGGTCGTTGTGACCTATATCCACTCTCGATTCCTCTTCTATCGAGGCCACCGGCATCCACTAGCGGTCTTCCTTCAATAGGCGAAGACTAACCACCTTCTTACAACTCTATTCTCCTTTTGACAGGCTCAGGAGAGAACTTTTACACCCCCACTACCTCCTCTCTTAGACTTTACTAACACTTAGAGTTTGAGAGGAGTTCTCAGAAGATTACAATAGCGTTTTCTTCCTGTTTTGCTCTTAATTCTTGTGTATGTTAACCAGGGATGAGAGAGGTATTTATAAGCCTCAAGTAGATTCAAACTTGGAGCCTAAAAGTGTCTCAATCCTGATTTTTGGGTACTAGCGGTACCACCGCCTGTAGCACTGACACTGGGTGGTACCACCACCTGACAGTCTCATAGACTGAGTCTGGGTGGTACCACCGCCCAAACTAGCGGTACCACCACCTGACATAGTCTCAGAGACTCTGCCGCCAATGGTTCCATGTGTTGGGTCACTGTTTGGGCCTTTCACTTGGCCCAACATAGCCCAAACTTGGGCTCAATTGGCCCCTAATTGAGTTGGCCCAATTCTAACTCAATTGTGCCTAAAACCTACTTTGATCTAGATAATTATAACAAAGTTAATCAAATGTTATATGGTATGTCATTGGTTCATCGATGCCTCGTCCGATTCTTCGACGCATCGTCCTCACTTGCGGCATATTGCCCAATCGGCCAGTTGATCTCCACAACTCCGATTTCCTTGGCATAATTTTTGCTTTTTTTGGTCTGATGCTCGAACCCATGGCCCGAAGCCTTCTACCAATATGTCGACCGATCCTTCGGCTTGACGTCCAATCTTCTAACATGTTGCACTCCAGCCCAACATGATTCTTCCTGCTTTAAATTGTCTCTCCCTGATCGAAGCTTCCTGCATCACTCAAAGCGTAGATCAGATAAACACTATCAATTGGTTTCATCATCAAAATTCGAGATTCAACATGATCATCATAATAACTTCTCCCCCTTTGTCATCAACAAAAAGAAGTGCAACTAGCAAGCTTCTGAGATATAATTTCAAATCATTGTATTATAAACATAATTTTATATTTTTGAAATATCATTGCATATATCATCATGCAACCTAGCAAGTTTTTAATATATGAAAGTTAACAAAATTTTTGTATCTTTTAAGATGTGCAAGATAGCATGTTTTCTTTTCTTTGCAATGTTCAAGTTAGCAAGTGTTTTTGAAAAAGAATGCAAAATTTACATCATTTTAGAACATGCAAGCTAGTAAGTTCTTTCTTCTCTTTTGAGAAGTGCAAGCTAGCAATTTGTTTTTCATTGCAAGCTAGAAATTCTTGCAAGTTTACAGTTTTTGCTTCTTCTTGAATTGTGCCGGCTACCAAATCTTTCTCCTCCTTTGTTATTGTTAAAGAGAAGGGAAGAATATAATATTGTAATTCTTTTCCCTTAACATCAATTTTTAAATCATGACAAAAGGTATACAACCATAGATACAAAGGAGTTGTACATAAAAAATTGTAAATATCAAGAAGTCAAGTGACATGTCATTGTGCATTTTGATAAGTCAAATAGTAAACGATCTTGATTCATAAAAAAAATTCTCAAGTTATAATTTCGAGAAATCAAGAGAAACCATGATTCATATGGATAATTCTCTTCTTTAGTAAATGACAAAAAGAAACATAGGAGAATAAAATGGTAGAATATTTGATTAGGATACGAGAATAAAGAGTAAGAGATCTTAATTTATAAAAAAATCTCAAGTATAAAATATCGAGAAATCAAGATCATGATTAGGATAAAACTCATTCAAATTCAAATAATCAAATCATCAAAACCACTTTCAAGAGATTCAAAATAACATAAATAGATTTATCAATTTATTATTAAAATTTTGATAAGATAGAGATAAAAAAATTTCAAAATGCATTCCCTTTTTTGTTGTTTCAATTTATGTGATTTATTTCATACAAGCATGCCTTTGTCTTTTATGCCAAATCAAAACATGCATTATCATTTAAAATCGAAAAACAAGATTTATCATAAAAATCATCAAGATAAACATTTAAGCATTCATAGAATTATTTTTAATTGGTATGCAAGCATTAGGTTCAAATTTATATCACTTATTACACAAATACTTAATGAGTTATGTTTACTGATATAGCATCTTCAAACAAAAGATTTGATTTGTTAATAATTGTTTTAATTCTAATGATCTTTATTTTATTATTATTTGTTGTAGTAATACATTTTCCTTCTTTAGTGAATCTAACTCATTGCATTTAGTGTAAGGAGTTAACATGTAATTGTTATGCTCATTTTTAATTTTTCAAAATCATTAGAAAGAGAACATGATTTTTTTTTTAATTTCTTACTAACTAATTTAAAATCATCAATCAACTCAAGTAAATTCATTGTAAGGTAAAGAGGTTTTGGGTGAGTCATTTACCTCATCATTGAGAGCCACCAAGGCATAGTTCACCATTTTGTCTTTGTTGGTTTGCTCTTCGTCTTCGGATGTACTCGATTTGTCCTAAGTCGCCTTGAGTGCCTTCTTCTTCTTTGTCAACCTCTTCTTTTTAAATTTATTTTTATTTTTTAATTCTTGTTTTATGAACTTTTTAAGCTTTGTTATTAGGAGTTCAAGGTCATCATCACTTGAGCTTTCACTCGAGTGGTCTTCTTTTGTTCTAAGTGCAAAATCCTTCATGTTCTTTAGAAGGTTGTTCTCAAGTTCATCATGTACTACATAAGTTATTTCATAGGTCATCAAAGACCTGTTAAGTTCTTTAAGTGAAAACTTGTTTAAGTCTTTTGCCTCTTGTATTGCAGTTAGTTTTGAATCCTAATTTTTAGAAAGTGATCGTAAAACTTTATTAACAAGTTCAAAATTTGAAAAACATTTGCCAAGAGCTTTTAAACTATTGATGATATCCATAAAATAAGTGTACATGTCAACAATAGTTTCGTTTGGCTTTATTCGAAACAATTTAAAATCATGCATCAAAAGATTTATTTTAGACTCTTTAACTCTACTAGTCCTTCATGTGTGATTTTAAGAATGTGCCAAATGTCATGCACAATTTCTCAAATAGAAACCCGATTAAATTCATTTTTGTCTAAGGCACAAAACAAAGCATTCATCGCTTTAGCATTTAAAGAAAATATTTTTTTCTTAAAGTCATTCCATTCATTCATAGGTTTAGAGGGGGTTTGAAAACCAAGTTCAACGATATTTCATAAATCAAAATTCAAAGAAAGCAAGAAAGTGTAGTCCGTCCTATTGAACATAGGAGGGCGAGTGATAGAAAGTGTTAGGAACGAGTCGGCACTAAGAAGGGGTAGTGAATTAGTGTAGCGGTAAAATACGTTAGTTTCGTTAAATCTTCGTATGATTAAAACCGATCCCGGAAATGTACTTGACTTGAAAGCTTGTTCGTAAATGTATTGAAGGCAGTAAGCAAGTAAAGAGGTTTGCAATAAGATAAATTGCACAAAATAAAAGCAAACCAGATTTTTATAGTGGTTCGGTCATCGTGACATACATCCACTTTACCGATTCCTCTTCCGTCGAGGCCACTAGCATCCACTATCGGTCTTCCTTCAATAGGCGAAGACCAACCACCTTTTACAACTTAATTCTCCTTTTACCGGGTTTAGGAGATAACCCTTACACCTTTAGGAGATACCCCTTACGCCCCCACTCACCCCTCTCTCAAACTATTCTAACACTTAGAACTTTGAGAGGAGTTTCACACATAATTACAATAGAGTTTTCTTTCTTTTTTTGCTCTCAGTTGTGTGTTTCTTAACTAGAGATGAGAGGGGTATTTATAGGCTTCAAGTTGATTCAAACTTGGAGCCTAAAAATATCTCATCCCGGGTTTCCCGGGTACCGACGGTACCACCGCTTGGCACCTTGCCACTGGGCAGTACCACCGCTTGTAGCCTCTCGGAGACTGTGTCTGGGTGGTACCACTGTCCAGGCCGGCGATACCACCGCCTAACATAGTCTCGGAGATTGTGCCATGATGGTGCCACCTCTTGGGTCACTGTTTCGACCTTTTCATTAGGCCCAACACAGTTTATACATAGGCCCAATTGGCCCCTAATTGAGTTGGCCCAATTCCAATTCCAATTATGTGCTAACTACAAATTCTAAGATATTTATTAAGCTAAACAAGTCCGCAAGTCTAGTTTCTTCCAACGAGCTTCCGACGATCTTCCAGCGATGTTCCAACGGACTCCCGAAAAGCTCCTAGACTTCATGACAATTTTCTTGGTGAGTTTCGATGAGCTTCTTCTGGCAAGCTCCTGGACTTCTCGGTCAATTCCGGCAGAACTTCTGACGAACATTCGGACTTCCGACGAACTCTCGAACTCCCAACGAAATTGCGTTCTTGACTTTGGGACTTCATTTTGCTATATGCCTTGCTATCGTAGTTAATCCTGCACACATAAAACATACTTCGATCTAGACAATTATTACTAAGCATGAACCATGTTGTCCGACATGTCATTGGTCTATCGACTCTTCGCCCGATTCTTCGGCGCATCGTCCTCTCTTGCGGCCTATTGCTCCATCGGCCAGTTGACCTCCGCAACTCCGATATCCATGGCGCAATATCCGCTCTTCTTCGCTCGATGCCCGAACTCATGGCCCGAAGCCTTTTGTCAATACGTCGACCGATCCTCCAGCCCGACATCCAATTTTTTGATATGTTTGCTCCGACCCAACATGATTCTTCCTACTTCAATTGTCTCTTATTGATCGAAGCTACCTGCGTCACTCAAATACACATTAGATCACAAATACTATCAATTGGTTTCATCATCAAAATCCGAGATTCAATAGAAAGAACCTCTTAAAAACTGAAAAAAGCCATCTCTCTTGGGTGTTAATCCAATCGAGAAAAACTTGGCTTTGATACCAACTATTAGGACCAAGTCGGCACTAAGAGGGGTAAATTAGTACTTACGATAAAATCAACGGTTTGAAAACTTCGTTCGATAAAAGCTCATATCGAAAATGTGCTCGACTTGAAAGCATATTCGTAATAGTGAAAGTAATAAGCAAGCAAATCAGTTTGCAATATAAATGAAAAGCATAAAAGAAATACAAACCGAGTTTTATAGTTGTTCAGTCATCGTGACCTACATCTACTCCCAATTCCTCTTCACTCGAGGCCACTAGCTTCCACTACCAATCTTCTTTCAATGGGTGAAGATCAACTACTCGATCAACTCTTTCTCCTTTTGATAGGCTTAGGAGAGAACCTTTACAACCTCTCTTTTGGATCTCACTCCTCCCTTCAAAAACTTCTAACTCTAAGAGGAAGAGACTCTAAATCCTAAGAGAGTTTCTAATTTTTCTCAAGTATTCTTTCCCCCCATTTCAACTCAATTTCACGCTTTACCAAGCAGAAATAACTGCGGTATTTATAGATCCTAAATAGCTTCAATAATGGAGTCAAAAAGGTCTCATCCCGGGTTTCCTAAGTCTTGGCGATACCACCACATGTGCTGGACGGTACTATCGCCTGTAGCACTGACATTAGGCGGTACCATCGCCTAGTCTGGCGATACGGTACCACTACCGAGACTAGCGGTACCACCGCTTGATATAGTATGGGAGACTGTGTTTGGGCGGTACCACCACCCAGTTTAGCGGTGCCATCGCTTGGACCAGTTATGGGTCACTGAATGAGCCTTCCACTTGGCCCAAAACAGTCTTAATTCGAGCCTCATTGGCCCATAATTGAGTTGGCCTAATTACATTCTAAACCAACCCAATTAGAGCTAAAACTACTTCAATCTAGACAATTATTACAAATCATTAATCACACGTTGTTCGACATGTCATTGGTTCATTCGGCGCTTCGTTTGACCCTTCGGCACATCATCCTCTCCTTCGACATATTGCCCAATCGGCATATTGTCTTCCCACAACATCCGATCTCCTTGGCACAATGTCCAATCTTCGTGGCCCAATCCCCGAACTCATGGCACGAAGCCTTCTACCAACACGTCGACCGATCCTCCGGCCCGACGTCTAATCTCCTAACATGTTCTACTTCGACCCAACATTGATTCTTCCTGCTTTAATTGTCTCTTCATAATTGAAGCTAGTCTTGCATTACTCAAAATGCAGATTAGATCATAAACTCTATCAATTGGTTTCATCATCAAAATATAAAATTCAACATCATCCTCTCCTTCGGTGTATTGGCCGATTCATCGACATGTTGACCTCTTGCAACATTCGATCTTCTTAGCATAATGTCCGATCCTTTTGGCCCAATGCCCGAACTCATGGCACAAAGTCCTTTTTCTTGCATATTAACCAATCTTTTATCATGATGCTCTCCAGCCCAACGTCTGATTCTTCTGTTTCAATCGATTTATCTTTTCATAATCGAAGTTAGTACTATGTCACTCAAATGCTCATTAGATCATAACTTCATCAATTGATTTCATCATCAAAATCTGAGATTCAATAATCTACTTCATTTTGATGATAACAATTAATTGATGATAGAGTTTTAACTAAACTCCCATTGTCTATATGACAAGTTAAAATAAACTTGAATTCAAAAAATGATAATCTATAATATCTTTGAATTCAAGTCAAAACAATTTTAATGATGGTGACTTTCACATCATTTCATACATCATAAAATCATGAGTATTGCATATATAATTTTAAATCATCATAATTTCAAAACATCAAATTACATTATACTATGCATGATTCAAATTCAAATCATCATCATAACTTCTCTCTCTTTACCATCAACAAAAAGGAGAAAAGTATAAATGTTTTACTTCTCTTTGAAGTATGCAAGATAGTAAATTTTTTCTTCTCTTGAGATGTACATGCTAACAAATTTTTACTTCTCTTGAGATGTGCAAGCTAGCAAATTTTTTGCTTCTCTTTGCTAGTCATAGATACCCTATAAGCTAATCATATGAATGTTGGCATATGCGACATGATACACATTCTTTTTTCTTATTATATTATTTGATATTTTATCACTTTATATTACCGCTGCATATATATATATATATATTATGATGTCCATGGATGTGTGCAATGTGATCGGATCATGATGAGATCACAATAATGAGACCGATTCACCTTTAAATACAGACCCTAAATAATCCTGATCATAGGTTACTCGAGAGGGATATCGAGATGACCGAACAAACTAGTGTGCTATATACCCGTCTATATGATGGAGGTAGCTAGTCTCATAGCTACTCGTGTGGGGACAATAGGGCTATAGTGCAGGTGCTCATTGGAGAATGAGTTCACTGATTGATCCGCTTACGGAATGCTGGATGGTTGATGATGCCTTATTGTCAGACAGCGACAATGATTCCATTGTCCTAGTGGTGTATCTAGTCCTTAGACTTAAGATACCAAGGATATCCTGTATAAGAACTCCATTCTTTGATATCAGACTTATAGGTTTGGAAGTTTCAAATCTAGCACAACCGATCATTGGGAGTGACAATCAACCTTATAAGGGCTATTGAGTGTCAATAAAGGATCATCCGCTCTCAGTGTCATGAGAGGCATAACCCATGTGTTCTTGCTTAGACAAATCCCTAGCTAGGGTTATTTGGATTGAGAGAGAAAGAGTTCTCCGGGAGAATCCGATTAGAGCAAGACTCGAGTAGAAACCGTATGGGTCTAACAACACCATGCCCGGTATACGATATCTGAGATATTAGATGGATGAGAGACTATAGGTATACAGTAAATGAGGACAATAGGTCCAAAGGATTAGATTCTCTTATATCGTCTAGGGGCTGCGGCGTAGTGGCCTAGTACGTTTGTAGTCGATGAGTCGAGTGAATTATTATGAAGATAATAATTCACTAAGCCAGAAAGAGTTCTGACAGGTATGACTCACGACCAGCTCGATATTGGGCCTAGAGGGTCACACACATATAGTAGGCATTGCGACTAGTAGAGGTTCAGATATGAGATATCCGCCGGAGCCCCTATCTTATTGGATATCCAATATGCCCCTGAATTATTGGATCCTATGAATGAGATCAAATAAGAGTCAATAAAAGATTATTGGATAGAGATCCACTAATCTAAGAGGCTTGGGTAGTTGGATGAAGATTATTGGGTAGAAGAATTCTATGTAGATTGATCTTCGAGGGAGATCACTCCTTGGAACGCTATAGGGGTTCCACCCTCCTAGAAGTCAGCCAAATGGTTGTAATTATAGATAGATCTTATTCTCAAATAGATGGAGGCTACATGCTTATATAGGGTTCTAAACCCTAGCCCTAGGGGCTGCTTCATAAGTGAGTTATCCCTTTTGCCCTCAACCCTAACCAACAAGCCTAGTAAAAGGGGGCGGCGGCTAGGAAGCCCAATGGCCCAAATATAAACCCTAGCCACTCTTCTTTATAGGATAAATGCAGCTAGGTGGGATTTATTACAATCTCATAGGGTTTTATTAGTTGCTTCTTGGTTGAGTAGGACCCAACCCTGCTAGGGTCCTATCAAGCCCGCCCTCTCCAAATCAGCCTTGTCCTCAAGGATGAGGTTCCATGAACTCAGGGAACTGGGTCTTCAGCTCCTCATGTGATTCCCATGTGGCTTCTTCAAGTGGTAAATTATTCCAATGCAGTAGTACTTCAGTAGACGAACGTCGGCGACGCATCACAATTCTACGATTGAGGATGGCTTGTGGTTAGGCTTAAATATCTCCATCATTAGTGGTGTTGGGCAGTTGGATCTGGGGTGACTTGTGTTCTCCCAACTTGAGCTTCAAGCATGACATGTGAAAGATAGGGTGAATTTTGGCATCCTCAGGCAATTTAAGTATGTACGCCATGGCTCCAATACACTCTATGATATGTTAGGGCCCATAAAAATGTGGGGATAGCTTTATGGAGGCTCGTGTGTTGATGGAGAGTTGCTTGTATGGCTGAAGGTGAAGAAAAATCCAATCTCCTATTGAAAATTCTCTTTCGCTTCGTCGTGTGTCGGCTTGCTGCTTC
>LVTN01000622.1:74239-104323 GCA_001649415.1 Musa itinerans | reverse complement strand
GGGGCACATTTTGTAGATGAATGATATGTAGTATTATACCACCATTCAACCCAGGGAAGCCATTTCGCCCACTCCTTTGGTCGGTCACTAGCGAAACACCAAAGGTACATCTCTAAACACCTATTCATCACCTCTGTTTGGCCGTCAGTTTGTGGATGATATGTTGTGCTCATCTTGAGTTTGGTGCCTTATAATTGAAATAAGTTGGTCTATAATTTACTAGTGTCTTCCTGTCATGATCACTTACAATGGACCTTGGCATCCTATGCAGTTTAACAATATTTTCTATGGAAATCTGGGCAATGCTAGCAGCAGTGTAGGGATTTCGTACAGCACAAAAATGAGCATATTTCGTAAGTCGATCAACCATTACGAGAATTATGCTTTTACCTTTGGAAGGTGGGAGCCCTTTGATGAAGTCCATGGAGATGTCAATCCACAACAAGTTTAGTATGGGTAGTGGTTGTAGCTTCCTTGGAATTGCCACTATTTCACCCTTGTGTTGTTGACATACATCACATTATGCCACATATTCAGAAATAATTTTTTTGATCCCTCTCCAATAAAAATTTTGCTTCACTCTTTTGTAGGTTCTCAAGAATCCAAAGTGCCATGCTGAAGGTGTGGAGTGCATTTCATGCAAGATGATTTTGATGCAAGGGGAGTCAGGTATAAGCACAATGTGACCTTTATTGCGTAGATCCCTCGAATCCCAAGTGTAGTGGGCTACTGCACTTGGATCTTCCAATTTTGTTATGATGTTGCTGATCATTGGATCCTTCTTCAATTCTTCCCTAATGTCCTTGAGGAAGCTAGTGGTAGGAAGGGAGATGGCTGAAAATTTAGCTTGCTCAGGTAGCCGTGAGAGTGCATTTGCAACAACATTTTCTTTCCCCTTTTTGTAACTAATTTCATAATCAAATCCGAGAAGTTTAGTTACCCATTTTTGATGCTTAGTGTATGATATCTTCTCTTCTAAAAAGTACTTGAGGCTTCTATGGTCGGTTTTAATTTAAAATCATCGGTCGATCAGGTAGGGTCTCCACCTCGTTACTACGTGCACAATGGCGAGCATCTCCTTATCATATATTGATATGTTTTGATGGGAGAGAGACAATACCTTGCTGGTGTATATGAGTGGTCGACCATCTTGCATGAGAATGGCTCTAATTCCGACTCTAGATGCGTCGGCCTCAATGATGAAAGGTCGGCTAAAATTTGGTAGCGTTAGCATTAGTGTCTTCATCATGGCTGCCTTAAGTTTGTCGAAGGTAGCGGAGGCTTTGTCCGACCATTGGAAGGCATCTTTTTTCAGTAGAGAAGTGAGGGGTGCACTGATCTTCACATAGTCCTTTACAAAATTTCGGTAGTAGCCTATTACTCCAAGGAACTCGCATAGTAATTTCACGTTTGTAGGTTTCTGCTAGCCTTGCATTGCCTCAATTTTTGTTGGGTCTACCACCACTCCTAATATTATGTGCCCAAGGTACTCTACTTTTTGCTAGAGAAAGCTGCACTTTGGCTACTTAACAAAAAATGTATTCTTCCTAAGGATCGTCAAAACAACCTGTAAATGCTGAACGTGAGTCTAAAGAGAAGGGCTGTAAATGAGAATATCATCAAAAAATACCAGCACAAATTTATGAAGAAAGCTCCAAAAAATATCGTTTATGAGACTTTGGAAGGTTGAAGGAGCATTAGTGAGTCCAAAAGGCATTATCAAGAATTCATAATGGCCGTCATATGTGAGGAATGCAGTTTTTGGAATGTCGTCTTTACATACCCGAATTTGGTGGTAACCGGATCAAAGGTCCAACTTCATGAAGACTCGAGCTCCTTTTAACTCATCAAGAAGTTCATCCACCACTGGTATTGGATACTTGTCCTTTTAAAGCTCGGAAGTCGATGCACATCCGTCAAGTTCCGTCGTTCTTGTGTACAAGTAGCACCGGCGAGGAATAGGGGCTGCAACTTGGCCGAATCACCCATATTTCAAGCATCTCCTTTACAATCTTTTCAATTTCATCCTTCTAGAGGCGAGGATAATGGTACAGTTGAGTGTTCACTGGTGGTTTGCCCGGATGGATTGGAATCCAATGGTCATGTTGCCGAGTAGGAGAAAGACCGCACAGCTCAGCAAAAATGTCGGCAAATTCAACAAGCAATTGGATGAGATTTTGATCTTCAATTTCTATTTTTTTTCCCCTCTGGTTGCTGCTAGAGATGCAATAAAAGGCCACCATTTACCTTGTGTAAAACTTTCTCCATTTGTTGGGTCGAAACGGTGGTTACGTTGCTTCCGCGCTTCCCGCGTAGGATGATCTGTTTGCCTTTGTAGTAGAATTTCATAATTAATTTAGAAAAGTTCCAAGAGATATCACCTAGTGTAATCAGCTATTCTATGCCAAGCACAGCCTCATAGTCATCAATTGGTAAGAGGAAGAAGTTGGTGATAATTTCTTGGTCTTGCAGTAACAGTTTCACCTGCGAGCATCTTTGATCATACTTTAGGATTTTGCCGTTAGCAACCTTTACATCGAACTTGCTATAACCTTTGATATAGAGTGTCATTCAAGCAGCAACCTTACTGTTTAGGAAGTTATTAGTGCTGCCCGTGTTGATGAGAACAGTGATCGGTTGTTGTTTGAGAAGGCCTCCAACTTTCATCATTTGCGGGTTTGAGTAGCCGGCTAGCACGTGTACCATAAAGTTAGCCGGTTGTGGCTCTTCTTCCACATCTTCTTCTTCATATTCAAGGCTCTATTCTAGATATTCAATGACCTCTTCTTCTACTGGTTCAATCACAAGAAGTCTCCCTTTTTTACAGTGATGCTCGTGGCTCCACGGCTCATCGCAATGCCAACATAACCCCTTTGCAGATCACTCACGAAGCTCTTCTCTTGTCAACCTTTTTGGTGTAGGGGCTTGGTTGATAGTAGGGGGAGCTGAGGGCTTCAATATTGTGGGTCGGGGAATTTCATAATCAAATCCGAGAAGTTTAGTTACCCATTTTTGATGCTTAGTGTATGATATCTTCTCTTCTAAAAAGTACTTGAGGCTTCTATGGTCGGTTTTAATTTAAAATCATCGGTCGATCAGGTAGGGTCTCCACCTCGTTACTACGTGCACAATGGCGAGCATCTCCTTATCATATATTGATATGTTTTGATGGGAGAGAGACAATACCTTGCTGGTGTATATGAGTGGTCGACCATCTTGCATGAGAATGGCTCTAATTCCGACTCTAGATGCGTCGGCCTCAATGATGAAAGGTCGGCTAAAATTTGGTAGCGTTAGCATTAGTGTCTTCATCATGGCTGCCTTAAGTTTGTCGAAGGTAGCGGAGGCTTTGTCCGACCATTGGAAGGCATCTTTTTTCAGTAGAGAAGTGAGGGGTGCACTGATCTTCACATAGTCCTTTACAAAATTTCGGTAGTAGCCTATTACTCCAAGGAACTCGCATAGTAATTTCACGTTTGTAGGTTTCTGCTAGCCTTGCATTGCCTCAATTTTTGTTGGGTCTACCACCACTCCTAATATTATGTGCCCAAGGTACTCTACTTTTTGCTAGAGAAAGCTGCACTTTGGCTACTTAACAAAAAATGTATTCTTCCTAAGGATCGTCAAAACAACCTGTAAATGCTGAACGTGAGTCTAAAGAGAAGGGCTGTAAATGAGAATATCATCAAAAAATACCAGCACAAATTTATGAAGAAAGCTCCAAAAAATATCGTTTATGAGACTTTGGAAGGTTGAAGGAGCATTAGTGAGTCCAAAAGGCATTATCAAGAATTCATAATGGCCGTCATATGTGAGGAATGCAGTTTTTGGAATGTCGTCTTTACATACCCGAATTTGGTGGTAACCGGATCAAAGGTCCAACTTCATGAAGACTCGAGCTCCTTTTAACTCATCAAGAAGTTCATCCACCACTGGTATTGGATACTTGTCCTTTTAAAGCTCGGAAGTCGATGCACATCCGTCAAGTTCCGTCGTTCTTGTGTACAAGTAGCACCGGCGAGGAATAGGGGCTGCAACTTGGCCGAATCACCCATATTTCAAGCATCTCCTTTACAATCTTTTCAATTTCATCCTTCTAGAGGCGAGGATAATGGTACAGTTGAGTGTTCACTGGTGGTTTGCCCGGATGGATTGGAATCCAATGGTCATGTTGCCGAGTAGGAGAAAGACCGCACAGCTCAGCAAAAATGTCGGCAAATTCAACAAGCAATTGGATGAGATTTTGATCTTCAATTTCTATTTTTTTTCCCCTCTGGTTGCTGCTAGAGATGCAATAAAAGGCCACCATTTACCTTGTGTAAAACTTTCTCCATTTGTTGGGTCGAAACGGTGGTTACGTTGCTTCCGCGCTTCCCGCGTAGGATGATCTGTTTGCCTTTGTAGTAGAATTTCATAATTAATTTAGAAAAGTTCCAAGAGATATCACCTAGTGTAATCAGCTATTCTATGCCAAGCATAGCCTCATAGTCATCAATTGGTAAGAGGAAGAAGTTGGTGATAATTTCTTGGTCTTGCAGTAACAGTTTCACCTGCGAGCATCTTTGATCATACTTTAGGATTTTGCCGTTAGCAACCTTTACATCGAACTTGCTATAACCTTTGATATAGAGTGTCATTCAAGCAGCAACCTTACTGTTTAGGAAGTTATTAGTGCTGCCCGTGTTGATGAGAACAGTGATCGGTTGTTGTTTGAGAAGGCCTCCAACTTTCATCATTTGCGGGTTTGAGTAGCCGGCTAGCACGTGTACCATAAAGTTAGCCGGTTGTGGCTCTTCTTCCACATCTTCTTCTTCATATTCAAGGCTCTATTCTAGATATTCAATGACCTCTTCTTCTACTGGTTCAATCACAAGAAGTCTCCCTTTTTTACAGTGATGCTCGTGGCTCCACGGCTCATCGCAATGCCAACATAACCCCTTTGCAGATCACTCACGAAGCTCTTCTCTTGTCAACCTTTTTGGTGTAGGGGCTTGGTTGATAGTAGGGGGAGCTGAGGGCTTCAATATTGTGGGTCGGGGAGCGACCCTAGTCCTTTGGGCTTCATGGTTCAATCACTCCTCTTAAAGTCGTGGGAAAGAGATGGCTGCCATAAGCGTATACGGTTGTCGCGCTTTAACTTCTCCCAAAATCTCCGACTTCAAGCCTTCAATGAAGGTCCCAAATAGCTATTTTTTAGACCAATCATGAGTTTGATTAGATAACCTTTCAAACCTAGTTTGGTCCTCCTGAATGGTAGAGGTTTGTCGGATCTTTGCTAGTTGTCCGTCAATGTTCTCATAATTGGTTGGTCCGAAGCGGATCAACAGTCATTCTTTGAATTATTGCCATGAGAGGACTCCACGAGTGTGTTTAAACTAGTCAAACCACTGTATGGCATCCCCTTCAAGATGTATAGCTATAATTTCCACCATAGATGCGTCAGCGGTTTTGTGGTATCAAAAATATCGCTCCGCACATGAGATCCAACCAATCGGATCTCCTTCTTCCCATCTAGGGAAGTCCACCCTCATGCATGGATAATAGGGATCGGTCATAGAGCCTCCCCTCTCTTGAAAGTCATCTCTTCAAGCTTGGTGTGATTGGTCAAAGCTCTCCCCTTGATGTGATTTCTTCGGGCTTGGTGGTCGGCCCAAACTGAGTTCGGTAAAGAGAGTTTAAATCTTATCCTCCATTCGCATCTCGAAAGTTTCAAATTTAGCATTGATTGTCTTCTCAGACGCCATAGTATATGCCTCCAAATTTGTAATGTTAAGATCTCTCTTTTGTTGTCGGGTTAAAGGCATGTATCGGTTGAGAGAAGTGGTGGTTGAAAGGGTTGGTGGATTGGTGGATGTAGGCTGCGGTTTTAGGCTTGTTTTGTGGCTATTTTGGGTGTAGTTTGAGGGTGTGGTTTGGTGGAGTTTTAGGGCTGTGATGGCAGTGGATGGATGAAGGTTAGGAAAAAAGTTTTAGATCTGTGGTAGATGGCAGCAAAGGTTTGATAGAAATCGGTGGAAGTTGTTGCAGATAGGTGTTGTCTTGTATGAGCAGAATTGTCGTCGAAGAAACAACGGTTTCTAGACGAAAATTCCAACAAAATATGAGAGATTTGAGTAGGGAATTTGACAATAAAATCTTGATTTAGATAATAGCAATGATGACAAATTTAATCAAGAAAATTTTGGCAGTATAACAACAAGGAAATTGATGCAAGTTACGATAGCAAAATTCTTGTCGAAAAATTCCAACGGTTGGTGACGAAAATTTACAGCAACACAAGAAAGTTTTTAGAGATGAATTCCTCAATAGATTAATCTTAGATGGAAGCCAAGATAATCTATGAAGCATATAAGAAATTCCGTTCAAAAGAGATAGCAAATAGATCGGTTAAAGGCAACAATATGCGGCTGAAATTTTCTACAGCAATCGTTCGTTCGCAAAGATGATAACTTTTACGATGAAAGGAGTTCGTAGCATGAGATAGATAAAAGGACTTCTTCATGGTATTTTGAATGGAAAATTGTAGTAGCAAAAGGTATTGGTGATAGGAGAATACCAGATCTCTAATGCAATTAGAGGTGACGACAGTAGATTGATTTGATATATGACAGAAGATGATGGTGGAGATGACAACGTCAAGAGCAATTATGGGAATTGCTTGGCTGGTGGTGGGCGGCATGGATGGCAGCAAAAGCAGCAAAATCGCTACTTTGATACCAGATGATAGAACCCTAGAGGAATTCTATATAGATTGATCTTTGAGTGAGATCACTCCTTGGAACGCTATAGGGGTTGATGATAGAACCCTAAAGGAATTCTATATAGATTGATCTTTGAGGGAGATCACTCCTTGGAACGCTATAGGGGTTCCACCCTCCTAGAAGTCGGCCAAATGACTGCAATTGTAGATATATCTTATTCTAAAAAAGATGGAACCTACATGCTTATATAGGGCTCCAAACCCTAGCCCTAGGGGCTGCATCCTAAGTGAGTTACCCCTTTTGCCCTCAACCCTAACCAACCAGCCCAGTAAAAGGGGGCGATGGCTAGGAAGCCCAAAGGCCCAAATATAAACCATAGCCACTCTTTTTTATAGGATAGGGGCGGCTAAGTGGGGTTTATTACAATCTCATAAGGTTTTATTAGCTGCTTCTTGGTTGAGTAGGACCCAACCCTGCTAGGGTCCTATCAGAGATCCAATATCCAATATGATAGGATTCATTAGGGTTAAGTTGACAAGGGGCCTTTATAAATAGGAGGGAATCAAAGACTCATAGGCCAGAGGCTTCTTGGTTGTCACCTCCTATTCTTCCCTCCCCTTCTCTTCCTCAAATAGTAGATATGGAGATTTAGGTAGCAATATAAGGAGCGTCATCGCAGCCCTATTATATGGATCACCGCTCGAGAGGAGGAGACTGATCATAAGAGTCTGACAATACCTATGTGTTATCATAAGAGTTTGACAAATGGAGATTGATCATGAATGCACCTAAAGCTTCTCCAAGCTTCTGTTTCACCCTCTCTGCAAGGTACTCTTTACAGTTCCTCTTCCAATGCCCATCATTGCCACTGTGGAAGCACTGGCCTTTGTCCTTTGCTGGGTCTTTCTTAGCAACCTTTGCTTTTTCTAGTCTACCCTTGCCCTTGCCTTTCTTAAGGGACTTTTCTACCTTCCTTTTCTTTCTGGTCTCACTAGTATAGAGAACTTGCTTCTCTTTCTTGATAGTGCTCTCTACCTCCCTCAACATATTGAGGAGCTCAAAGAGAGTAACCTCATGCTTGTTCATATGAAAATTCATTATGAATTGTGAAAAAGAATCTGGTAGGGACTAAAGTATTAGAACCCTTGTAGATTCTAAGCTTGGGGTTTATCTCTTTAGGGGATTAACCTCCTTAGAACTCTATAGGGGTTCCTTCCTCTATGTTGCTGCTCAAAAGGCTGCTAAGAAAATTCATATATTGCTTGTCCAAAGAGGATGAATACATGGCTATTTATATGGCTTCTATACCCTAACTCCTAATAGGACTCATACTCAAGACTCCTACTTCTAACCAACTCCTAATAAGACTCCTACTCTAAGAAGCAACTTCCCAACTAACCCTAACCCTAGCCGGCCTCTTCATCTCTTTAATAGGGGTCGACTATGTAGGTTTTACATGAATACCCCTTTTAATAAAATTTAATTAGGACTCTCCTAGCTAGAGCCCTAACAGACTCGTCCTCTTCAAATTAGCCTTGTCCTCGAGGCTAACGATCCATGAATTCTGGGAATTTGATCTTCAAGTCGTCATAGTTCTCCCAAGTGGCATCTTATGCTGGTAGGTTTGCCCACTGTATTAGCACTTCAGTAGTGGGTCGTCATCGTCGAGTCACAATCTATCGTTCAATAATGGCATTCGTCTAGGTCGGGAGTTCTCCTTGGGTAGTAATATTTGGTAGATGGCTTTGGGCTGTCTCGTTTTATTCCAGCTTGAGCTTTAAACACGACACATGGAAGACTGGATGGATTCGGAAGCTGGCGAGTAGGTCCAATCTGTATGCTACTACACCAATGCGCTCCAAAATTTGGTAGGGTCCATAGAACCGAGGTAAAACCTTTATAGATGCTCTGGTCTGGTATTGCTTGTATAGCTGGAGCCGTAGGAAGGCCCAATCTCCTACTGAAAATTCTCTTTCGCCTTTGTATTGATCATATTGTTGTTTCATCCTTGCTTGATCTTTTCCTTGTGATGAGGGAAGCCCTTCGATGAAGTCCATTAATATATCAGTCCATATTGAGTCCGGGATGGGTAAGGGTTGTAGCTTTTTGGGACTCATATTGAGTCCGGGATGGGTAAGGGTTGTAGCTTTTTGGGACTCGCCACTGTCTCGCCTTTATGTCGTTGACATACATCACATTGTGCCACAAATTTAGCAATAATATTTTTCATCCCTACCCAAAAAAAATTTTGCTTAATTCTCTTATAGGTTCTAAGGAACCCGGAGTGCCCGACCGTAGGTGTGGAATGCATCTCTTGAAAGATGGTCTTTATGCAAGAAGAATTTGGCACAAACACAATGCGTCCCTTATAGCGCAATTCTTTGGAGTCCCGACTATAATGAGCCACGGAGCTTGGTGCTTCCTCCAATTTTTTTATGATCTTATTGATCTCCGGATCTTCTTGCCATTCCCTCTTAATATCCTCAAGGAAGTCGCTGGTCAGAAGTGAAACGACCAAAAATTCAACTTGCTCGGGTAGCCGCAAAAGCGCATCTGCAACAACATTCTCTTTCCCCCTTTTGTAAGTTATTTCATAATCATATCCAAGAAGCTTTGTTACCTATTATTGCTGCTTGGGGGAAGATATCTTCTGCTCCAAGAAATATTTTAGGCTTTTATGGTCGGTTTTGATTTGAAAGCGTCGCCCGATCAAGTACGGTCTCCATTTGGTCACCGCATGCACAGTCGTGAACATCTCCTTGTTGTAAATAGTCATATTGAGATGGGAAGGAGATATTGTCTTACTAGTATAAGTGAGGGGGCAACTATCTTGCATTAGTACAACACCAATTCCAACTCCGGAGGCATCAACTTCAATAACAAAAGTCTTGTCAAAGTCGGGTAGCGCTAGCACGAGAGTTGTCATCATTGCGGCTTTAAGTTCATCGAAGGCGGTGGTGGATTTGTTTGACTATTGGAAAGCATCTTTTTTCAGCAAGGAAGTAAGGGGTGCACTGCTCTTTTCATAGTTTTTCATGAACTTGCGGTAGTAGCCTGTTAAATCGAGAAAGCCGCGTAGCGATTTTATGTTCCTCGGGGTCGGCCAGTTCTGCATTGCTTCAATTTTGGAGGGGTCCACCACCACACCTTCCTCTGATATGATATGCCTAAGATATTCCACCTTCTATTGAAGAAAGCTTTACTTCGATTTTTTGACAAAAAGAGCATGTTCTCGCAAAATCGTCAAAACAAGTTGTAAGTGCTGAAAATGACTTTCAAGAGAAGGGTTGTAAATAAGGATATCGTCAAAGAAAACCAGCACAAACTTATGAAGATAATTCTGAAAAATATCATTCATAAGGCTCTGGAAGGTGGAGGGAGCATTGGTGAGACCAAAGGGCATTACCAAAAATTCATAGTGGCCGTTGTGTGTTCGAAAGGAGGTTTTCGGTATGTCTTCTTCGCACAGTTGTATTTGATGATACCCGGATTGAAGGTCCAGCTTTGTAAAGACTCATGCTCCCTTTAATTCATCAAGTAATTCATCTACTTCTGGAATAGGGTATTTGTCCTTGACGATTATGCCGTTGAGAGCTCAGTAATCAACGCACATTCGTCATGTTCCGTCCTTCTTTCGTATGAGGAGCACCAATAAAAGAGTAGGGGCTGAAACTTGGCCGAATAACTCCTGTTTCGAGCATCTCTTTTACAATCCTTTCTATTTCATCTTTCTGGAGATGTGGATACTGATATGGCTGAGTATTTGCTGGTGATTTGCCCAGAAGAATCGGTATACAATGATCATGCCGACGGGTAGGAGGTGGGTTATGCGGTTCGTTAAATATATCTGAAAATTCAGCAAGCAAAGGAAGTAGGTTTGGATCTTCAAATTTTGTTGGATCTCCCTTTATTTGCTGCTCAAGTTATACCAAAAAGTCACTACATACTTTGTGCAAAACCTTCTCTATTCGTTGTGTGCAAATCGTCGTTACGTCGCCCCCACGTTTCCCGTGCAGTATCACCTATTTTCCTTTACTGTAAAATTTCATAATTAGCTTCACAAAATTTTAGGAAACATCACCTAATATCATCAGCCAATCGATGCTGAGCACGGCTCATAATCTTCAAGAGGGAGGAGGAAGAAATATGTAATTATCTCTTGATCCTACAGCAACAGTTTCACCCGCGGGCACCTATGATCACACTTCAAAATTCATTCGTCGGTGACCTTGATGTTAAACCTACTGCAATTATCAATAGGTAAGGCCATCCAGAGAGCAACCTTGTTGTTCATAAAATTATTAGTGCTACCGGTGTCAATAAGAATGGTGATAGGTTGTTGCTTCAGAAGTCCTCCCACTTTCATCATTTGCGGGTTCGCGTAACCGGCAAGGGAATGCATCGTAATATCAACCGGCTGCTATTCTTCATCCGTGACCGCTTCCTCATGCCCTTGGACCTCCTCCTCCATGTCTTCAAGAGGTTCAATCAGTAGGAGGCGGCCCCTTTTGCAACGATGATCGCAGTTCCACGGCTCGTCGCAATGCCAACAAAGACCGTTTGTTGATCGGTCACGTTGAAACAAAAATTTAAAAAGTTCATGAAACAAAAATTAAATTCAACAATGTCCCCCTTTTTGATGATGACAACCAATTGATGACGGAGTTTGAACAAACTCCCCCTATCAATATGCCATATTGACAGAACTCTTGGATTCAAAAATCTAGGCAACATGTTACCATTAAATTATGCATAACATCATACTTCTCCCCCTTTGTCATCAACAAAAAAGAGAAGTGCAACTTTCAAGTGTTTTTAGACATAATCAAGTTCAAATCATAAACATAATCTCAAGTTTTATTATCATGCAAGCTAGCAAAAATTTGAGTTTGTAAATTTTGCTAGATGTGCAAGTTAGCATGTTTTGCTTCGTGAGATAGGCAAGATAGCACTTTTGCTTCTTTTGCACACTAGCAAGTCTTGGTGATGTTCAAGATAGCAAGTTCTACATCATGCAAGCTAGCAAATTTTTACATCATTTTAAAAAATGTAAGCTAGCAACATTTGAGATGTTCAAGAAAGCAACTTTTCCTTCTTGAAATATGCAAGTTAGCGATACTTGCTTCTCGTTTGAGATAGGCAAGCTAGCATATTTTTGCATCTTCTTAACTTGTGCAAGCTAGCTATCTCCCTCTTTGTCATTGTAAAAAAGAATGGAAGAATACAATTTTGTATCTCTTTTTCCCTTTTCAACAATTTTCAAAGCATGAGAAAGATAAGTAATCATTCTAGAGTATCATTTCATAAAATGATAATTGTTGACTTTGACATCATTTCATAAAAAAATCATAGTATTGCATGCATCATTCCAAATCATAAATATTTCAATCATGATGGTATCAAAATATCAAATTATATTACATTCTACCATGCATGATCATAACTTCTCATTTGTATGCAACAAAATAATATCATGAGTATTTCATGCATTCATATCAACACATGAAGAATATTAAGAAGAACTTGGTGATGAGATATACTTCATAAATACAAGGAATTTTACATAATAAAACTCAAGTCATAAACCTTAAAAGATGTCAAGTAGCATATCATGGTTTATTAGAATAAGTCTTCTTTTTAGTGAATAGCAAAAAGAATCGTAAGAGAACAAGATCTCAATTCATGCATATCAATAGATATGATTCACTTTGACAAATCTCATTTTTAGTAAATAAAAAAAACATGGGAGTTCAAAAGCAAGATCTTGATTCATAGAAAAATTTCAAGTATCAATATCGAGAAATCAAGATAAAAATCATGGTTAGATGAAACTCATCCAACTTCAAATCAACAAATCATCAAAATCACTTTTAAGAGATTCAAAATGACATAAATAACTTTATTAATCCCTTAGTGAAAAATTGATAAGATAGAGAAAAAGAAATTTTCAAGAAAAAATGCTTTCCTCTGTTTAGTTGTTTCAATTCATGTGATTTATTTCACTTATGCCAAATAAAAACATGCATCAACATTTAAAACCGAAAGTGCAAGATTTATTACGACAAAGATCAATAAGGCATAAATCATAAAAATCATCATGCATCATTTCTAAATCTCATGCATAGTATAAAATCATTAGCAAAACTTTTAATATTTTCATTACATAATTATATCATTATGCATCATTAAATCATCGAAATTGATTTCATTAAACATAAAGCATTTTCCATCAAAATCATTTTGTTTGTTGTAGTCATGCATTTTTCTTTTTAGGTGAATCTAACCTTTTATGCTTAGTTTTTCGTACAAAAGCCATACATCATTATTAATAATCGAAAGGCAATATGAAAATCATTAAGATATACATTATTGCTTCTTAAAAACATACATAGGATTAATCACTAGATTTAAATCTAACATTTTATTCCTTTATCATAAAACATGTAATTTTCATGATCATTTTTTCAAAATAAAAAGCATGATCCCAATTTTTTTAACACTTTCATTTCATTTTTAAACATGCAATTTTCAAGAAACATTTATATATAATTTTTCTAAACTAAATTAAAAATAACTCATAAAAAACATCAAGTAATTTCAAAGTAAACTAAGAGGATTTTGGTTACCTCATCGTCGAAAGCCGTTAAGGCGTAGTTTGCCACCTCACCTTTGTTGATTTTCTCCTTATCTTCGGATGAGCTTAATTCATCCCAAAGTGCTTCCTTCTTCTTGTGTTCATAGCAAGAAGTTGCATTCTTTTTAAGTTTATTTTTGTTCTTTAATTCTTGTTTCATGAACTTTTTAAATTTCACATTGAGGAGTTCAAGTTCACCATCACTTAAGCTTATGCTTGAGTGGTCTTCAATTGTTCTAAGTCTGAAATCCTTATTGTTCTTTAGAAGGTTGTTCTCATATTCGTTTTGTGCCATACAACTCATTTCATAGGTCATTAAAGACCTAATAAGTTCTTTGAGATGAAACTTGTTTAAATCTTTTGCCTCTTGTATGGTAGTTACTTTTGAATCCCAGTTCTTATGAAGAGAACGTAAAATTTGTCTTGTTAACAAGTTTAAAGTTTGAAAAATATTTTCCAAGAGCTATTTAAACTATTGACGACATCCGTAAAATGAGTGTACATGTCAACAATACTTTCGCTTGGCTTCATTCGAAATAGTTCAAAATCATGCATTAAAAGATTGACTTTCGAATCTTTAATTTTACTAGTACCTTCGTGTATGATTTCAAGTGTATACCAAATGTCGAAAGCCGTTTTGCAAATAGAAACTCGATTGAATTCAGTTTTATCTAAAGCTCAAAACAAGGCATTTATAGCCTTGGCATTTAAAGAGAAAGTCTTCTTTTCCAACTCATTCTAATCATTCATTTTAAGAGAAGAATTTTGAAAACTAAATTCGACTATGTTCTATAAATCGAGATTCAAGGAAAGTAAGAAAACTCTCATATGAGTTTTCCAATAAGTGTAGTCCGTCCCATTGAATATAGGAGGACGAGCGATAGAAATACCCTCTTGAAAGCCGAAAAGAGCTATTTCTCTTATGTGTTAAACCAAATAAGAAATAATGAGGCTCTGATACCAACTATTAGGAACGAGTCGGCACTAAGAGGGGGGGGGGGTTGAATTAGTGCAGCGGTAAAAACGTCGGTTTGAAAAACCTTCGTATGATTAAAACATATTTCGGAAAGATAGCTTGAGTAAAAAACGTGTTTGTAAATGTATTGAAGGTAGTTTGTAGTTTAAAGTAAATTGCTCAAAAGAAATGCAAACTAGATTTTTATAGTGGTTCGGTCGTCGTGACCTACATCCACTCCGTCGATTCCTCTTCCGTCGAGGCCACCGGCATCCACTATCGGTCTTCCTTCAATAGGCAAAGACCAACCACCTTTTACACCCCTCTTCTTTTCACAGGTTTAGGAGACAACCTTTACAAGCCCACACTCCTCTCTAAATAGAATTCTAAGTTTATGCTATAGGATGGGATTTCTCAAGTGATTTCTACAGCGTTTTCTCACTTTTAAACTCTCTGTGCTTGTATGCTTTAACTAAGGATGAGAGGGATATTTATAGGTCTCAAGTTGATTCAAACTTGGAGCCTAAAAATGTCTCATCCCAAGTCTCCCGGGTATAGGCGGTGCCACCGCCTGTGCTAGGCGGTGCCACCGCCTGACACCTTGACACTAGGTAGTACCATCGCCCAATCTGGCGGTACCATCACGTGACAGTCTCTCGGAGACTGTGTTTGGGTGGTACCACCGCCCAGACTGGTGGTACCACTACTTGACACATTCTCGGAGACTGTGCCACAATGGTTTCACCTGTTTGGTCATTGTTTGGGCCTTTCACTTGGCCCAATATAGCCCAAACATGGGCCCAACTGGCCCCTAATTGGGTTGGCTCAATTTCATCCTCAATTATGTGCTAACTACTAATTCTAAGGCATAATTAAGTAAATCCGGTCCGGTTAGTCTCGGTTTCTTCCGGCGAGCTTCCGGTGATCTTCCGACGAACTTCCGACGATCTCTCGGCAATGTTCTAACGGACTCCTGACAAGCTACTGGACCTCATGATGATCTTCTTGGTGAGTTCCGATGAGCTTCTTTGGCAAGCTCCTAGACTTCTCGGTCAATTCTGGCAAAACTTCCGACGAAAGTCCGGACTTCCGACGAACTCTCGAACTCCTAATGAAATCTCGTTCTTGACTCCGAGACTTCCTTTGCTTTATGCCTTGCTATCGTAGTTAATTCTGCACATATAAACCTTACTTCAATCTAGATAATTATTACAAAGCAAATCAGGTGTTGTCCGGCATGTCATTGGTTTATCGGCACTTTGTCCGAATCTTCAACGCATCGTCCTCTCTTGCGACCTATTGCCCAATCGGCCAATTGACCTCTGCTACTCTGATTTACTTGACGCAATTTTCGCTCTTCTTGGCCCGATGCTTGAACCCATGGACCGAAGCCTTCTATCAATATGTCGACCGATCCTTCGGCTCGATGTCCAATCTTGTGACATGTTCCACTCCGGCCTAACATAATTCTTACTGCTTTAATTGTCTCTCCTTGATCGAAGCTTCCTGTGTCACTCAAAACACAGATTAAATCATAAATACTATCAATTAGTTTTATCATCAAAACCCAAGATTCAACATCTCACTGCCCTTCCACAGCCATCCATCAGCCCTCCACAGCCACCCAAAGTAATTCCCACAATTGCTTAAAAGATCGTCGCCAAATTCCACCGTCATCTCCACCATTGCGGATCATCTATTGATCTCCCCGTGAATTACAATAGGTTTAGGTTTCCTACCTTACTGCTGCTGTAATTTAGTTATCCTTATTCAAAAATTCAAAAAAAAAAAAATTCCTATATTGCTGCATAAACTTTTCGTCGTAAAGTTTTTATCTCTACGACGAAAGATGCACTGTAGAATTGCAGCCGCATAGCACAGACTTTTTGATCTTGCTACTACATATTTTCTATCCAAATCTCTACAAAATTTTTATCACAGCTTTGACCCTTCCTAACAGCTGATATCCCTTTGGTTTTGTCAAAAGATTCCCAATATAAGCCACTGATCTTTTACGTCTAAGCTGCCAGATGCACTACAGAATTCCAACCGCATAGCATAGTTTGTTTGATCTTGCTACTGCATTTTTTTTGTCCAAATCTCAATGAAATTTTTATGACAGATTTGCCACTTCCTAACAGCAGATTTTCCTTTAGTTTTGTCAAAAAATTCTCAATATAGACCACTAATCTTTTACGCCCAATCTGCTAGATGCACTGTAGAATTCCAGCCGCATAGCACAGTTTGTTTGATCTTGCTACTACGTTTTTTCTGTCCAAATCTCTATGAAATTTTTATGATAGCTTTAACACTTCCTAATAGTAAATTTTCCTTTAGTTTTGTCAAAAAATTCTTAATATAAACTACTGACCTTTTACATCAAACTGCTACACTTTAGATGTAAAAATCTACTACAGTACCTTTCCGTGATCCTCAATTTTTTCGAACCTTCCACCACCCCATGCCATTAACCCATCAACAAAAAAAAGACAGAGATATCTTTGATCTATAGGCATATACTATGGCTTCTCAAGATCCAATTGATGCCAAATTTGAAGCATGGGAATCTCGGATTGAATCTCAACTTGAATCGTGCTTGGAGGCCAAATTCCGTGCTTTGTTTGCAGAATTCAGAATTGGACAACCACCGTGTCCAACCAAATTTCAGCAAGTAGAGAGTTCAGAGAGACCTCCAGAAAAGGGGGGATAGCCCTTGAACATGCTTCAGCCACGCATGAGGGTGGACTTCTCACGATGGGAAGAAGGAGACCCGGCGGAGTGGATTTCGCGCGCCGAACATTACTTTCACTACTACCGAACGTCGGATGATGCTATGGTGGAAATTGCTGCCATCCATCTTGAAAGAGATTCTATTCAATGGTGCAATTAGCTGGAATACAATCATGGGGCTCCAACGTGGAATCAATTTAAGAACGCATTACTGAATCGTTTTGGACCTACGGAGTATGAAAATATCAATGGCCAACTCACAAAGATTCGACAAACCTCTATGATTCAAGAGTACCAAACCAGGTTTGAGAAGCTATCCTACCTTGCTTGTGATTGGACTGATTATCAATTGTTAGGAACATTCATCGAAGGACTCAAGCCAGAGATAAAAGGGGAGGTTAAGGCGCGGCAGCCCCGTGCCGTGACAGCTACGATTTCTTTCACCCAAAGATAAGAAGAACAGCTCAACCAAGATGTTCAGATGATGAGAACCTCTCCTAGGCCCATGGCATAGAAATTTCCTTTTGCTCCCAACCATCCTTCGCTGCCAAAAAAATTGACAAGAGAAGAACTAATTCGGTCCTCCCACTTTCATCATTTGCGGGTTCGCGTAACCAGCAAGGGCATGCATCGTAATATCAATCGATTGTTGTTCTTCATCCGTGACCTATTCCTCATGCTCCTAGACCTCCTCCTCCATGTCTTTTAGAGGTTCAATCAGTAGGAGGTGGCCCCTTTTGCAGCAATGATCGCGGTTCCACGGCTCGTCGCAATGCCAACAAAGACCCTTTGCTGATCGGTCACGTAGTTCTTCTCTTGTCAATTTTTTTGGCGGCAAAGGACGGCTGAGAGCAAAAGGAGGTTTATATGCCACGGGCCTAGGAGAGGTTCTCATCCTCCTAGCATCTTGGTTGAGCCGTTCTTCTTGTATTCGGGCGAAAGAAATCGCAACTATCACGGTATGAGGCCTTTTATCTCTGGCTTAAGTCCTTCGATGAATGTTTCTAACAATTGATGGTCAGTCCGATCACGAGCAAGGTAGGATAGCTTCTCAAACATGGTTTGGTACTCTTGAATCGTAGAGGTTTGTCGAATATTTGTAAGTTGGCCATCGATATTTTCTCTGGCTTGTGTCCTTCGATGAATGTTTCTAACAATTGATGGTCAGTCCGATCACGAGTAAGGTAGGATAGCTTCTCAAACATGGTTTGGTACTCTTGAATCGTAGAGATTTATCGAATATTTGTGAGTTGACCATCGATATTTTCATACTCCGTAGGTCCGAAACGATTCAGCAATGCATTCTTAAATTGATTCCATGTCGGAGTCCCATGATTGTGTTACAGCCAATTGTACCATTGAATAGCATCTCCTTCAAAGTGAATGACAGAAATTTTCACCATAGCATCATCCGACGTTCGGTTGTAGCGAAAGTAATGTTCGACGCGCGAAATCCACCCCGCCGGATCTCCTTCTTCCCATCGCGGGAAGTCCACCCTCATGCGTGGTTGAAGCATGTTCGAGGGCTGTCCCTCCTTCTCTTGAGGCCTCTCTGAACTCTCTCCTCATTGAAATTTGGTTGGACTTGGTGGTTGTCCAATTTTGAATTCTACAAACAAAGTGCGTAATTTCTCCTCCAAGCGCGATTCAAGCCGCGATTCAATCTGAGATTCCAATGCTTCAAATTTGGCATCAATTGGATCTTGAGAAGCTATAGCATATGCTTATAGGTTAGAGATGTCCCTAAATTTTTTTTATTGATGGGTTAATGGCATGGGGTGGTGGAATGTTCAGAAAAATTGAGGATCACGGAAAGGTACTACAGCAGATTTTTACGTCTAAAGTGTAGCAGCATGGACATAAAAGGTCAATAGTTTATATTGAGAATTTTTTGACGAAACCAAAGGGAAATCCACTATTAGGAAGTGCCAAAGCTGTCGTAAAAATTTTGTAGAGATTTGGGTAGAAAAAACGAAGTAGCAAGATCAAACAAATTGTGCTATGCAGTTGGAATTCTGCAGTGCATCTTTCGTCATGGAGATAAAATCATTGCGACAAAAAGTTTATGCAGCAATATAGGAACAATTTTTTTAGATTTTTGAATAAGGATAACTAAATTATAGCAGTAGTAAGATAGGAAACTAGAACCTATTGCAATTCATGGGGAGATTAAAGGATGATCAGTAGTGGTGGAGATGATGGAGGAATTTGGCGATGATCTTTTGAGTAGGCTAGGCTTTTTGGTTGCCACCTCCTATTCTCCTCTCCCCTTCTCCTTCTCAAATAGCAGGTGCGGAGATTTTGATAGAACCCTTGCGGATTTGAAGCTTAGGGTTGATCTCTTTAGGAGATCGGCCTCCTTGAAACTCTATAGGGGTTCCTTCCTCTAGGTTGCTACTCAAAGGCTGCTAAAAAGATTCATCTATTACTTATCAAAAGAGGATGAATACATGACTATTTATAGGGTTTCTAAACCCCAACTCCTAATAGGACTTCTACTCAAGACTCCTACTTTTAACCCTAATAAAACTCCTACTCTAAGAAGCAACCTCCAAACTAATCCTAACCTTAGCCGGCCTCTTTACTTCTTTAATAGGGGTCGGCTAGGTAGGTTTTACATGAATGCCCCTTTCAATGAAACTCTATTAGGACTCTCCTAGCTAGAGTCCTAACATGGATTTCAAAAGTCTTCTCTTCCAATGAACGATTGGAATGATTTGGAGAAGAAGACTTTCTCTTTAAATGCCAAAGCTATGAATGCTTTATTTTGTACTTTGGATAAAAATAAATTCAATCGAGTTTCTATTTGTGAAACGGCTTATAACATTTGGCATACACTTGAAATCACACACGAAGGCACGAGTAGAGTTAAGGAGTTAAAAATTAATCTTTTAGTTCATAGTTATGAATTGTTTCGCATGAAACTAAGCGAGACTATTAGAGACATGTACACCCAGTTTACGGATGTCGTCAATGGTTTAAAAGTACTTGATAAAAGTTTTTCTAATTTTGAACTTGTTAACAAGATATTAAGATTCCTTCCAAAGAGTTGAGATTCTAAAGTAATCGCAATTCAAGAAGTCAAGGACTTGAATAACTTTTCACTCGAAGAACTTATCGGGTCTTTGATGACCTACGAAATGATATGCAATACACATGAAGAACTTGAGAACAATCTTCCAAAGAATAGGAAGGATTTGGCACTTAGAACTTAAGAAGACTACTTGAGAGAAAACTCAAGTTATGATGATGATAATGATGACTTGGCACTTCTAACAAGAAAATTTACAAAATTCATAAAAAGGAACAAAACTAAACATGACATTAAATACAAAAATGAACCAAATGATTTGTTACGAATGCAAGAAGCTAGGGCACTTCAAAAGTAAATATTCCTAAGTGAAGAAGAAGCAACTGAAGAAAAAGAAAACGCTAAAAGCTACTTGGGATGATTCAAGCACATCCGAAGACGAGGAATCAACCAACAAAAAAGTTGCTAACTATGCTTTAATGGTGCTTGGCGACAAGGTAAGTAACTCAATCGAAGCCCATTTATCCTTTGATGAATTGTTGAATGCTTTTTATGATTTATTTGATGAATGTAAAATAGTTAGTAAAAAGTATAAATTATTAAAAAAGGAGAGTGCCTCTCTTGTTAGTGAATTCAATAGTTTAAATATTAAGCATGATAATGAAATATTACCTCCTCTTACAAAATGTGAAGAATTAGAGATGTTTAAAAAGGAAAATTTGCTACTATATGATACCTTAGAAAAATTTGAAATAGAAAGCAAATCCTTCAAAATGATCCTAGCAAAAAGGGATCATGTTCATAGAAGAGATGGAATCGGCTTTATAAGTAACACTCACCAAAAGCCAACCATCTTTGTCAAAGGCCCAACTTTATATTTTTCACCCCGAAACAAATACAATTTTTATTGCAAATTTGGACATCATGCTCATAAATGTTCATTTAAGAGCTATAGGCCACATAAATTAATTTGGATCCCTAAAGGAATCATAAATAACTCAATACAAAATGATAAGGCACCCAAGGTTAAATGGGTACCTAAAAGAAAATCATATTTCTTGTAGATAGGTCTACAATCACAAGCTAGGAGCAAGAGATGGTACCTTGATGATCAAGGCACATAATCGAAAATCCAATTCATCTTTCAAGGTCACTAGCTAAAACAACAATAATAAGGAAAGATTATTTGAACCAAAATGATTTAAACTTATGGATTCTTGATAAACTTTTTGATTAAAGATGGTCTATATAGTGTCTTTCGGTCTTTAATAATGATGCATGATTTTTTATATGAAATACTAGAGTATATTAAAGCAAAAGAACCTTAACTATCTTTAATCTTATAGGAAACTATCTACATTGCTTCCATTTGATTTCTCAAAAAGTGATGATAACTTTGGATTTGTATGAGATGATATGTCAGTATTTACGACTTGAATTAATTTTCTTGACTCTCGAGGATATTCAACTAAACAAATCTTGATATTTTCACCTCATTTCTTTTTAAGTTTTTCATTAACTATTCTCTTACGATTCTTCATACATTAACTAAGGAAATGAGTTATCCAAACAAACCATGATATCTCACTAGATTCCTTGATGTCTATGACTTGAATTGAATTATAAATTTTCTTCTATTTATGATTTGTGTCTTATAATATGATTAAGTCATTGATGTACATGGATAAAAAATTATTAGCCTGCACATATCAAAAGTATTGCAAAGCTTGCACTTTCATTAAGCACAAAGTGATGACTTGAATGCTAAATTAAACGTTAGCTTGAATATCATTGAATATTGACTTAAATGTTAAATAGCACCAATGGAATGCTAAATATGGCTGCTAGGTTGAAAGTTAAAGCTTAAATAGTTGAAAGATAGATTGTAATTTGAAAATAGGGTGAAGGGAGTGTACCAACGGTAGCACTGCTGGACTGGCAGTGGCACCGCCAGAGCACACAGCCCATAGGCGGTAGCACCACTCGAAACCTGCCCTATATAAGGGCTTTTAGGGCTGGCAGTAGAACCACCCCCAAACTATCCTCCACCTCTCCTCTACACCTCTAAACCCTTCTCCACTTCTCATTCTCCTTGCTCTTCCTTTAGAAACCCAAGAAAATCCTTCTCTTTTGCAAATCTAAGGATCAATCTCAACTCTCCAAGATATCACTACAAGGGTAATCCTCAAAATATTTCTCTCAATTCATTGATAGATCTTGCTTCTTATATGTAGTTTTCTCTTTGATAATATATATAGTCTCATGGCATCTAGAAGATCCTCAAGGGACAAAGAAAAGAGGAGATTAGAGGAAACATATGATTTTATACTCTTTGATTCCCCTCAACATGCTCTTAAATTCCCAACCTTTGAGTCTAGAAGTGTACATAAGGGAAAATATGTAAATCTAGAAGAATTGAGTAATTTGAAACCAATTCAATGGTTTGCTAACTTAGATGTCCTTCCAGTCCTTCAAATAAGTGAACACATTTATCCTAGACTTGTTCATTTGTTTTACAACAACTTGCATATGGATGAAAATGATAGGGTGTCCACTTATCTCTTAGGGCATCATATACCCATTACGGATAGTGTAATTTGTAATCTTATAGGAATTCCTGAAAAAAGAAGAGGTTGCTACTTTAGAGGATAATGGGACATTAAATCAGTTGGGGTTACATATTCTGAGGCATTAGACACTATCTTTGGTAACCCAAATTTGTCCATCGTTCCAAAAAGTTGTGAACATTTGCTACCCTTCAGTACAAAATTGTTTCATCACTTCATGATAAGTATCCTATTTCTAAAACAACACCATCGTGAAGAAGTTAGTCAAATGGAATTAGGAACAATATATTGGATTATGGTGGGACACGATAACTGTTTTGGATATCTAATACAACAAAACATGATTGAACTCTCAACAAAAGATATGATGCTTCCATATGGTGGTTTAATTACTAGACTAATGTATGCACGTTATATAGTTATTCCACTTGATGAAGAAACCTTAAAACTAGATCGATTCAATGTCATCAATAGAAACCTATTAAGGAGATTAAGATGTATAGTAAGAAATAGAATTTGGACTAGATTACCCAGGAGGACTGAACTTCCCTCACCTGAATCAGAACCAGAAATGCCCATATATAGTGAAAGTCAATCTCCTCCTACTAGTCTCTTTGAGACAGCACCTCCAACAGAGCGAGCACCCACCTCATCTGACGATTCCATAGTGACTCGACTGGATCGAATTGAACTACGTCAAGATCAAATCTTAATCGAGATGCAGCAAATTCATTGATAACTTGACACTATGTTCAGGCATTTTAATTTACCACCAATTGAATAGCTTGTATATTTCTCTTCTCTTTTTGATAATGAAGGAGAAACTCAATAGTATTATGATATGCTGTACTCTTACACTCTATGATGTACCTTTTGACGTTATGTGTTTTTCAAAATTATGATGCACTTCTTGATGATGTTATAATGCATGCAACACTCTAAGAATTAGGCATGTTAAATCTTTTGAATGCATGAATTCCTTAATACATTTTTCGGATTTCTCGGTTTTATTTAAATTGAGATCGTCTCATATTGATCCTTCCTCTTTCTATTTACAAAAGAAGAGCCTTGATTCATGGATTTTTGATCCTTCATTTAATGATCATTCCCCATGAATTCTTCCTCACTCTACTCATAAAAGAAGAATTTTTATCCATGGACTTTTAGTATGTGGTGATCATTTGCAAGAATAGGGATTTGATTTTTTTTTGGTATGGACATCTTGATCCTTTATGATGAATCCTCTCTCTTTGCTATAGTAAAAGCTTGATTCAATGAAACTTAACTTTCATGAGTTTGGTTCTTGATTTTTCATGGAGAATGAATTCCTCCCTTACTCTTCTTCCTCTTCTTCTTATTTTTGTGACAAAGGAAGAAAGAAACTTGCACATCTCAAGAAGAACCAAAAAGCTCTTGCACATCTAAAGCAAAATTGCTAGCTTAAATATTTCAAAAAGCAAAAGTAGTTATCATGCAAAGTTTTTGCTTAACTTCTCATTTTTGCTAGCTTAGATAAATTGGTGTAAAACTTACTTGAATAGTTTAAAACACTTGCATTGTTGAATGATTCCCCTTTTTGTTGATGACAAAGGGGGAGAAATGATGAATGTCTAGTATCGTGATCAAAATGTTGATTTAATGCATGAAATGATAAATGCTTAAAAGTTTTTATTGTCTCAGCATCATGAATGTTATGCCCAAAATGATGTATCATGAATGCTTTAGTATCATGCATAGGAGAAATGATGAATGTTTAGTATCATGATCAAAATGTTGATTTAATGCATGAAGTGATAAAAAATTTAATGTCTTAGTATCATGAATGTTATGCCCAAAATGATGTATCATGAATGCTTTAGTTGTTAGGAACGATTCGGCACTAAGGGGGGGGGTGAATTAGTGCAGCGGTAAAATCATCGATTTTGGAAAATATTCATTGGTTGAAAACAGATCGGAAAGATGTTAACTTAAAAGTATATGGAAGCATAGTGAAAGTAAAACAGTTTGCAGTAAAGGTAAATTACACAAAAGAAATGCAAACCAGATTTTTATAGTGGTTCGGACGTCATAACCTATATCCACTCCTGATTCCTCTTCACTCGAGGCCACCAGCTTCCACTACCGGTCTTTCTTCAATAGGGGAAGACCAACTATCCTTTTACACCCCTCTTCTCCTTTTCATAGGTTTAGGAGATAACCTTTTTACAAGCACTCACTCCTCTTTAAATAGAATTCTAAACTTAGAATTAGAGGAGGGGATCTCTCAAGTAATTACTACAGTGTTTTCTCACTTTTAAATTCTCTATGCTTGTGAAAAGTGAGGCCTCAAGTGGATTCAAACTTGGAGCCTAAAAATATCTCATCCCCGATTTTTGGGGTACTAGCGGTACCACTGCCTGTGCTAGGCGGTACCACCGCTTGCAGCACTGACACTAGGCGGTACCACCACCCAGTCTAACGGTACCACTACCTAACACCTTGCCACTAGGCGATACCACCGACCAGTCTAGCAGTACCACCACCTGACAGTCTCTCGGAGACTGTGTCTGGGTGGTACCACCGCCTGACACAGTCTCAGAGATTGTGCCACGACGGTTCCACCTGTTGGGTCACTATTTGGGCCTTTTCACTTGGTCCAACATAGCCCAAACTTGGGCCCAATTGGCCCCTAATTGAGTTGGCTCAATTCCAACCCAATTATGTGCTAACTATGAATTTTAAGGCATACACTAAGCTAAATAAGTCCGGTAAGTCAAGGTTTCTTCTGGCGAGCTTCTAGCGATCTTTCAACGAACTTCCGACGATCTCTCGGCAATGTTCCAACGGACTCCCGGCAAGCTCCTGAACTTCACGACGATCTTCTTGGCGAGTTCCGACAAGCTTCTTTGGCAAGCTCCTGGACTTCTCAGTCAATTCCGATACAACTTTCGATGAACTTCCAGACTTCCAACGAACTCTTGAACTCCCAACGAAATCTTGTTCTTGACTTCGGGACTTCATTTTGCTTTATGCCTTGATCGCTATCATAGTTAATCATGCACACTTAAAGCCTACTTCGATCTAGACAATTATGACTAAGCTAATCAAATGTTGTCCGGCATGTCATTGGTTCATTGACGCCTCGTCCGATTCTTCGGCACATCGTCCTCTCTTGTGGCCTATTGCCCAATCGGTCAGTTGACCTCCGCAACTCCAATTTCCTTAGCGTAATTTCTGCTCTTCTTGGCCCAAGGTCTTCTGTCGATATGTCGACTGATCCTCCAGCTCGACGTCCAATCTTCTTATATGTTCCACTCCGGCCCAACATGATTCTTCCTGCTTTAATTGTCTCTCCCTGATCGAAGCTTCCTACGTCACTCAAAATGCAGATCAAATCATAAATACTATCAATTGGTTTCATCATCAAAATCTGAGATTCAATAATCTCCCCCTTTTTTATGATGACAACCAATTGATGACGGAGTTAACTTTAACTCCCCCTATCAATATGCCATATTAATAGAACATTAAATTCAAGTTGAATTCAAGTCAAAGCAATATTTCATTATGAAATCATTATAAGTCCAAGCAACATAATCAAATTTTCAATACATTATTCCATGCATAATCATCAACGATTTAATTTTAACATTTTGTTCCTTTATCATAAAACATGCAATTGTCATGATAAAAATATATATATTTAAAAATAATCATGAAAAGCACTAAGTAATTTCAAAATAAGGTAAAGGAGTTTTGGTTACCTCGTCGTTGAAAGTCGTTAAGGCGTAATTTGCCACCTCGCCTTTGTCGGTTTGTCATCTTTGGATGTACTCGATTCATCCCATATCGCCTTGAGCGCCTTTTTTTTCTTTGATAGCTTCTTTTTTTAAGTTCATTTTTAGATTCTTGTTTAATAATTTTTTTAAATTTACTTGTGAGAAGTTCAAGATCATCATCATCATCACTTGAGTTATCACTCAAGTGGTATTCTATTGTTCGAAGTGCCAAATCCTTCCTGTTCTTTGGAAGGTTGTTCTCAAGCTCTTTATGAGCATTGTAAGTAATCTCATAGGTCATTAGTGACCCGATAAGTTCTTCAAGAGGAAAATTATTCAAATCCTTGGCCTCTTTAATAGCCGTTACTTTAGGGTCTCAACTCTTTGGAAGGGATCTCAATATTTTGTTAACGAGTTCAAAGTTAGAAAAACTTTTACCAAGCACTTTTAGACTATTGACGACATCCGTAAAATGGGTGTACATGTCAATAATAGTTTCGCTTGGCTTCATACAAATAACTCGAAATCATGCATTAAAAGATTAATCTTTGAATTTTTAACTCTACTAGTGCCTTCGTGAGTGATTTCGAGTGTGCGCCAAATATCGAAAGCCGTTTCACAAATAGAAACATGATTAAACTCATTTTTTCTCAAAGCACAAAATAGAGCGTTCATAGCTCTAACATTCAAAAATAAGTTTTCTTCTCCAAATCAATCCATTCAATCATTGGAGTAGAAGACTTTTGAAATCTGTTTTCGATAATATTCCATAAATTTAAATCAATAGAAAGCAAGAAAACTCTCATTCGAGTTTTTCAATATGTGTAGTCCGTCTCATTGAACATAGGAGGATGAATGATAGAAAAGCCCTCTTGAAAACCGAAAAGAGCCTTTTCTCTTGGGTGTTAAACCAAATAAGAAAAACACGGCTATAATACCAACTATTAGGAATGAGTTGGCACTAAGAGGGGGGGTGAATTAGTGTAGTGGTAAAATCGTTAATTTCAAAAAATATTCATTTGTTGAAAACCGATCGGAAAGATGTTAAGTTAAAAGTGTATAGAAGTATAGTGAAAGTAAAATAGTTTGCAATAAAGGTAAATTGCACAAAATAAATGCAAACCAGATTTTTATAGTGGTTTGGTCATCGTGACTTACATCCACTCCTAATTCCTCTTCACTCGAGGCCACCGGCTTCCACTACCTGTCTTCCTTTAATGGGCGAAGACTAACTACCCTTTTACACCCCTCTTCTCCTTTTCACAAGTTTAGGAGAACCTTTTTACAGGCACTCACCCTTCTCTAAACAAAATTCTAAACTTAGAATTAGAGGAGGGGATCTCTCAAGTAATTACTAAAGCGTTTTCTCACTTTTAAATTCTTTGTGCTTGTGTATGTTAACCAGGGATGAGAAGGATATTTATAGGCCTCAAGTGGATTCAAATTTGGAGCCTAAAAATGTCTCATCCTTGGTTTTCGGGGTACTAGTGGTACCACCGCCTGTGTTGGGCGGTACCACCGCTTGTGTTGGGCGGTACCACCGCCTGTAGCACTGACACTAGGCGGTACCACCACCTAGTCTAGTGGTACTACTACCTAACACCTTGCCACTGGGCGGTACCACTGCCTAGTCTGGTAGTACCACCACTTAACAGTCTCTCAGAGACTGTGTTTGGGTGGTCCCACCAATTGACACAGTCTCGGAGACTATGCCATGACGGTTCCACCTGTTAGGTCACTGTTTGGGCCTTTTCATTTGGCCCAACATAACCCAAACTTGGGCCCAATTAGCCCCTAATTGAGTTGGCCCAATTTCAACCCAATTATATACTAACTATGAATTTTAAGGCATACACTAAGCTAAATAAGTTCGGTAAGTCTAGGTTTCTTCCGACAAACTTCCAATGATCTCTCGATAATGTTTCAGTGGACTCTCGGCAAGCTCCTAGACTTCACGACAATCTTCTTGGCGAGTTCTGATGAGCTTCTTTGGCAAGCTCCTAGACTTCTCGGTCAATTCTGGTAGAACTTTCGACGAACTCTTGAACTCCCAACGAAATCTCATTCTTGACTCCGGGACTTCATTTTGCTTTATGCCTTGATCGCTATCATAGTTAATCCTGCACACTTAAAGCCTACTTTGATCTAGATAATTATTATTAAGCTAATTAAATATTTTTTGGTATGTCATTGGTTCATCGACGCCTCGTCCAATTCTTCAGCACATCATCCTCTCTTACTACCGATTGCCCAATCGGCCAGTTGACCTCCACAACTTTGATTTCCTTGGTGTAATTTTCGCTCTTCTTGGCCCGATGCCTAATCCCATGGCCTGATGCCTTCTATCGATACGTCAACCGATCCTCCAGCTCGACGTCCAATCTTCTGATATGTTCCACTCTGGCCCAACATGATTCTTTCTACTTTAATTGTCTCTCCTTGATCGAAGCATCCTACGTCACTTCAAATGCAGATCAAATCATAAACACTATCAATTGGTTTCATCATCAAAATCTAAGATTCAACATTAGTATCATATATGATATGCCCACAATGATGATTGATTTATTTTTTATATCATGCATGAAGTGAGGATGAAAAGTAAGGTTTTGAAATTATGCATGTTTTAATTTGAAACTATAATGATACACAAACATATGATATTTTGATTTGATATGTTGTATTTGATCCTTGTGATTGAAATTGGTTCATGTGAATTCAAAGGTCATGATTCTTTTTGAATTCAAGTTTGCTTATCTCAATATGGCATATAGATAGGGGGAGTTAAGGTTAACTCCGTCATCAATTGGTTGTCATCATCAAAAAGGGGAAGATTGTTGAGTCTCGGATTTTGATGATGAAATCATTTAATAAATTATTGATCTAATCCGTATGTTGAGATAAGTGTTGCAGGATTGACTACGATAATGAATAAGGCATAAAGCATATGTTGGGCTAGAGTCAAAGATCGAACGATATGACGAAGATTCGAATGATGTGCCGGAAGCTCATCGAGAGTTCGTCGGGAGCTCACCAAGAAGTCATTGGGAGTTTTCCAAGAATTCATCAGGAGTTCGCCAAGAATTCATCAGGAGTTTGCCAAAAGCTCACCGAGAGTTCATCAGGAGCTAGCCGAGAGTTCATCGGGAGCTCGCTGAGAGTTCATCGGGAGTTTGCCAAGAGTTCGTCAGGAGTTCGCTAAAAGCGTGTCAAAAGTTCATCGGAAGTTCGTCGAGACTTCGTTGGAAGAACGATTGACCTACCAGACAAATATTGCTTAGTTAATGCCTTAATTGTCGTAGTTAGAACTTAGATTGAGTTAGGATTGAGAGGTAATCCCATTAACTCAATTAGGGGCCAACTGGGTGTTAGGATCGAGAGCACTAAGAGGGGGGGGGGTGAATTAGTGCAGCGGAAATCTTTCAGCGATTAAAAACGAAAGCTGCGTTCGTTCGATAAAGACTATTTTGATGCCAAAGCTGATTCTAAGATCACTTATGATTAAGTGCAGTTTACGTCCAAACACAGTTTGCGTCAAAGCGCAGTTTACGCAGTTTGCGTCTAAATGCAGTTTGCGTCTAAAAGCAGATTGCATCTAAGCACAGTTTGCGTCTAAGCGCAGTTTGCGTCTAAACTCAGTTTACGTCTAAAACGCAATTTTACGTCTAAAACGTAGTTTTACGTCTAAACGCAATTTACGTCTAAAAC
>LVTN01000622.1:56496-69116 GCA_001649415.1 Musa itinerans | reverse complement strand
GTCCGGACTTCCGTCGAACTCTCGAACTCCCAACGTGATCATAGTCTTGACTCCGGCGCAACTCCTGCTGCATGTCTTACTTTCATCGTAGTTAATCCTGCACACTTATCTCAACATATGGATTAGATAACAAATGACAATTGACTTCATCATCAAAATCCGAGATTCAACACTAGGCTCAAAATAGGGCTGAGTTGGGCTGGATGGAAGGCCCACTCGGCCACTTGGTGCCTTGCCAGGTGATGGCACCGCCCAAGGTGGGCGGTGGAATCGCTTGAGGCTCAGCCTCCCAAGTGGTCTGGGTGATAGTACCGCTGGCAGTTAATGCTGCAAGGCGATGGTACCATCCTGCCAAGCGGTGGTACCGCTAGAGCCTAGTCTCCGAGGCTTTGTCAAGCGGTAGCATCGCCAGACTAGGCGATGGTACCACCTAGTTTTAGAGTGTTAGGCGATGGTACCACCCTGTATTGGTATTGATACCACTAGTACCCCGAAAATTTAGGATGAGACACTTTTTGGCTCCAATTCTGAAACCTTTGGGGTCTATAAATACCTCACTCCTTTCTGCATGAAAGGGTAACAAAAGAGCAACAAAGTATGAAAAAATCTTTAAGTGTTGGGGTGTAAAAGTGTTGTAAAAGTGCTAATTCATAATAACCATTAGTGGACATCAGTGACCTCAACGGAAGAGGAATCGAAAGTGGACGTAGGTCACAACGACCGAACCACTATAAATTCGGTGTGTTCTTTCCTTACTACTTTCTTTCATTACTTAGCTACACTCTACACTTTACATTTACTTTAAGTCATTAGATTCATTACTTTCTGATACAGGTTTTGTCAAATAATTTTATCGAATGAAATTTTTAAAATTAACGTAATTTTTATCGTTGGACTAATTCACCCCCCATCCCCCTCTTAGTGCCATATTAATCCTAACAATCCTCTAGGACCATTCATAGACTTGTGAGTTTCTTTGTCCACTCAATCATCTTTAGGACATTGTTATGAACAGGTGTCCCCTCAGTCATCCTAGCACGAAAGAGGCTCTTGGATATCTCATATCGCTGAGTCCTTCCCTATTCCTCAAAAAGTTTATAAACATGTAGGAGAATGGATCTGACATCTATCTTTTCATGTTGTTTTTGTAACTCGGGCATTATAGAGCCCAACATGTAACATTAAGCAAGAGTGGAGTCATCTATGTACTTTACATAACGAGCAATCTCATCATCGCTTGCCCCTTAGACGTAGACATCACTATATCAAGAACGTATGCGATTTTCTCCGCCATGAGAACAATTCTCAAGTTGTGAGCCAATTCATATAATTCAGACCAGTGAGGCGGTTGACATCAAGTATGCCACGTAAGGGATTTAAAAGCGATATTTTTTCTGAAAATAAAGATGCAGCAAAAATAAATAACATGTAGATTTCGTAGAAAAATAAACAAATAAGATATGAACTCATATCTTAATCTACTCCCACTATTTTTCTAGCGAGTCACGCAACACCTTAGCATGAAACGGATGTCTCCAGTAGACTTCTAGTGGGGATTAGGATCCAATCAGTGTCTTAATGTAACCTCGAGGAACTCGACAAATCACACTAAGCCCAAAAGGTAGGCAACTCTTGCCGATCACAACTCCTTATAATTCCCGTCTTATTCGGCCTCCAAACTACCATGGTCTCGAGGGACTCGACTAACCATGATATTCGGTTAAGTCAGTACCATCATTACAGGATGAGTCTGATTCAATGATATACCCTCGAGGGACTAGACCAAGTATACCATGTCCTCAGGTCATCGGTGACATCTCTATGTCATAGGCAAGATAGTGAATCGCAGTATAGGTGAGCCTCGAGGGACTCATGAGAATCGATTCCTACATATAACGATGGAAGGCCACATTAGTCAATCTAATTATTTCACGTTTACCGACTTAATATTATCAGAGAGAGGATTTTAATTTGGTCTCCTCATATGACATGTCACACATATACATATTTAATATATATCTACATATTATGCAAATATATATACATATCTAGTAGGTGTAAAAGCAATCACACATCACATGAGAAATCACTCAAGTTCGTTTTGTGCCACATGTGTCATAAAACTCATTTTATAGGTCATTAAAGACCGAATTAGTTCTTCGAGTGGAAAATGGTTTACGTTATTTGATTCTTGTATTGTCGTTATTTTTGAATCCCAATTTTTAGAAAGCGATCGTAAAATCTTGTTAACGAGTTCAAAATTAGAAAAACATTTGCCAAGAGCTTTTAAACCATTGACGACATCCGTAAAACGGGTGTACATGTCAACAATGGTTTCTCTTGGCTTTATTCGAAAAAGTTCAAAATTATGCATCAAAAGGTTTATCTTAGAGTCTTTTACTCTACTAGTGCCTTCGTGTGTGATTTCAAGAGTGTGCCAAATATCAAAAGTCGTTTCGCATATAGAAACACAATTAAACTCAGTTTTATCCAAAGCGCAAAATAGAGCGTTCATAGCTCTAGCATTTAAGAAAAAAAGTTTTCTTCTCCAAATCATTTCATTCTTTCATTGGAGTAGAAGACTTTTGAAATCTGTCTTCAATGATATTCCATAAGTTTAAATCCATAGAAAGTAAGAAAACTCTCATTCGGGTTTTCCAATAAGTGTAGTCCATCCCATTGAACATAGGAGGACGAACGATAGAAAAACCCTCTTAAAATCCGTAAAGAGCCATTTCTCTTGGGTGTTAAACCAAATGAGAAATGAACCTTGCTCTGATACCAACTATTAGGAATGAGTCGGCACTAAGAGGGGGGGTGAATTAGTGCAGCGGTAAAAACATCGGTTTGAAAAACCTTCGTACGATAAAATCTGATTTTGACGAAAATCATTTTGGAGAGATCTTTAAACTAAAAGCATATGGAAGAGTATAGTGGATGTAAAGCAAGTAAGGTAGTTTGCAATGAAGGTAAATATCAAAATAGAAATGCAAACTGATTTATAGTAGTTCGGTCGTCATGACCTACATCCACTCCATCGATTCCTCTTTCGTCGAGGCCACCGGCATCCACTAACGGTCTTCCTTCAATAGACAAAGACCAACCTCCTTCTTACAACTATATTCTCCTTTTGTAGGCTTAGGAGAGAACCCTTATAAGTCTCACACCTCTCTTGAATGATATCAAAACTTAGAAAGGGAGGAGGAGGACTCTAACACTTTTACACCCCAATAACTCAAGATTATATCTATTCTTTTGTTCCCTTTCATGCAGAAAATGGTACAGTTTTTATAGGCCTCAATGGCTTCAAAATTGGAGCCAAAAAGTGTCACATCCCCGGATTTCAGGGTATTGGAGGTACTACCGTCGTTACTGGGCGGTACTACCGTCGGTGGTTTGACATTAGGTGGTACCACCGCCTAACAGGGGTGGTACCACTATTGGCAGCATTTACTGCCAGCACTACCACTGCCCAGTCTAGGTGATACCACCGCCCAAACAACCCGGGACACTGTCTTCCAAGCGGTGCCACCACCGACCAAGATTTTAAGTGCTGAATGGGCTATTCAATCCTGCCCAATTTAGCCCTGTTAAGGGCCCAATTGGCCCCTAATTAAGTTAGTGGGATTACCTCCCAATCCTAACTCCAATTATGTGCTAACTATGAAATTTAAGACATACAATAAGCTAAATAAGTCTGGTAAGTCTAGGTTTCTTCCAGTGATCTTCTAGCGAACTTTCGATGATCTCTCGGCAATGTTCCGGCGGACTCACGGCAAGCTTTTGGACTTCATGACGATCTTCTTGGCGAGTTCCAACAAGCTTCTTTGGCAAGCTCCTGGACTTCTTGGTCAATTCCGATAGAACTTCCGACGAACGTCCGGACTTCTGACGAACTCTCGAACTCCCAATGAAATCACGTTCTTGACTCCGGGACTTCATTTTGCTTTATTCCTTGCTATCATAGTTAGTCCTGCACACATAAAAACCAACTTTGATCTATACAATTATTACAAAGCTTGAATCATATTGTTTGGCATGTCATTGGTTCATCGACGCTTCGTCCGAATCTTCAGCGCATCATCTTCTCTTGCGGCCTATTGCCAATCGGCCAATTGACCTCTGCAACTCCAATTTACTTGGTGCAATTTCCGCTCTTCTTGGCTCGATGCCCGAATTCACTGCCCGAAGCCTTTTGCCAATATGTCGACCGATCCTTCGGCTCGACGTCCAATATTCTGACATGTTTCTGGCCCAACATGATTCTTTTTGCTTTAATTTTCTCTCCCTGATCGAAGCTTCCTGCATCACTCTAAACACATATCAAATCATAAACACTATCAATTGGTTTCATCATCAAAATTCGAGATTCAACAAAACCGTCGTGGCATAGTCTCCGAGAATGTGTCAAGCGGTGGTACCGCCCGTACCCGAGAAACCCGGGATGAGACATTTTTAGGCTCCAAGTTTGAATCAACTTGAGGCCTATAAATACCCCTCTCATCCCTAGTTAAAGCACACAAGCACAGATAGTTTAAAAGTGAGAAAACGTTATAGAAATTTGCGGGTTCAAGGGCATGAGGAAGAAATACATTTACGAACACGTTTTCTACTCAAGCTATCTTTCGAAATCTGTTTTAATCGTACGAAGTTTTTTCAAACCGACGTTTTTACCGTTGCACTAATTCACCCCTCCCCCCTCCCCCTCTTAGTGCTAACTCATTCTTAACATGAGACACTAAGAACGCTGCTCTGATACCAAGTGTTATAACCCTTATAGATTATAAGCTTGGGGTTGATCTCTTTAGGGGATCAGCTTCCTGGAACTCTATAGGGGTTCCTTCCTCCAAGTTGCTGCTCAAAGGCTGTAAAGAAGATTCATATATTGCTCGTCAAAAGAGGATGAATACATGGCTATTTATAGGGCTTCTAAACCCTAACTCCTAATAGGACTCCTATTCAAGACTCCTACTTATAACCAACTCCTAATAAGACTCATACTCTAAGAAGCAACCTCCTAACTAACCCTAACCCTAGCCTGCCTCTTCACCTCTTTAATAGGGGTCGACTAGGTTGGTTTTACATGAATACCCCTTTCAATAAAATTTAATTAGGACTCTCCTAGCTAGAGTCCTAACATAAAGCAAAAGATCTATACACAGGTTATCCTTATTGAATCTCAGATTTTGATGATGAAATCAATTGATAAATTATTGATCTAATCCATATGTTGAGATAAGTGTTGCAAGATTGACTACGATAATGAATAAGGCATAAAGCAGATGTTTGGCCGGAGTCAAAGATCGGACGATATAACGAAGATTCGGACGATGTGTCAGAAGCTCATCGAGAGTTCGTCGAGAGTTCACCGAGAGTTTGTCAGGATTTCGCCAAGAAGTCATTGGGAGTTCGCCAAGAATTCATCGGGAGTTCACATGAATTTGTCAGGAGTTTGCAAAAAGCTCGCCGAGAGTTTATCGGGAGCTCGCCAAGAGTTCGTCGGGAGTTCGCCAAGAATTTGTTAGGAGTTTTACAAAAGCTCGCTAAGAGTTCATCAAGAGCTCGCCAAGAGTTCATTGGGAGTTCACTAAGAGTTCATCGGGAGTTCACCAAAAGCATGCCGAAAGTTCATCGAAAGTTCGTTGAGACTTCACCAAAAGAATGATTGACATACCATACAAAGATTGCTTAGTTAATGCCTTAATTACCGTAGTTAGAACTTAGATTGAGTTAGGATTGGGAGGTAATCCCACTAACTCAGTTAGGGGCCAACTAGGCCCAAAACAAGGTTGAGTTGGGCCAGATGGAAGGCCCACTCGACCACTTGGATCCTTGCCAAGCGAGGGCACCACCCAGGGTGGGCGGTGGAACCGCTTGAGGCTCAGCCTCCCAAATGGTCTGGGAGGTGGTACCACCCAAACTGGGTAGTGGTATCCCCAACAATTAATACTGCCAAGTGATGGTACCACCAGAGCATAGTCTCCGAGGCTCTGTCAAGCGGTAGTACCACCAGACTTGGTAGTGGTACCGCCTAGTGTTAGAGTGTCAAGTGGTGTTACCACCCAGTACTGGCGGTGGTACCGCCAGTACTTCGAAAATCCGAGATGACACACTTTTTAGCTCCAATTCTAAAACCTTTAGGGCCTATAAATACCCCACTCCTTTCTGCATGAAAGGATAACAAAATAGCAACAAAGTGTCAAAAAATCATTAAGTGTTGGGGTGTAAAAGTGTTATAAAAGTGTTGTAAAAGTGCTAAGAGTCCTCCTCTTTCTTTAGCTTTGTAATCATTCGAGAAGAGGTGTGAGGCTTATAAGGGTTGTCTCCTAAACCTGTGAAAAGGAGAAAGCTTTATAAGAAGATGGTTGGTCTATGCCTATTGAAGGAAGACCATTAGTGGATGCCGGTAACCACAATGGAGGAATCGGAAGTGGACGTAGGTCATAACAACCAAACCACTATAAATTCGATGTGTTCTTTCCTTACCACTTTCTTTCATTACTTAGCTGCACTCTACACTTTATATTTACTATAAGTCATTACTTTCCGATACGGGCTTTGTCGAAATGATTTTATGGAACAAAATTTTCCAAATCAATGTAATTTTTATGCTACACTAATTCACCCCCCTCTTAGTATTGTATTGATCCTAATAATTGGAATCAAAGCTAGGCTACTCTCAATTTGGTTTAAAACCCAAGAGAGATGGCTTTTGCCAATAATCAAGAGGGTCATTCTACCATACGTCCTCCCATGTTCAATATAACAGACTACACTTATTGGAAAACTAGAATGAGGATTTTTTTTATTTCTATGGATTTTGAGTTATGGAATATCGTTGAAAATGGATTGTTAGAACCCTTTGCGGATTCTAAGCTTGGGGTTGATCTGTTTAGGGGATTGACCTCCTTAAAACCCTATAGGGGTTCCTTCCTCCAAGTTGCTGCTAAAAGGCTACTAAAAAGATTCATCTATTGCTTATCAAAAGAGGATGAATACATGACTATTTATAGGGCTTCTAAACCCCAACTCTTAATAAGACTCCTACTCAAGACTCCTACTTCTAACCAACTCCTAATAAGACTCCTACTCTAAGAAGCAACCTCCAAACTAATCCTAACCTTAGCCGGCCTCTTCACCTCTTTAATAGGGGTCGGCTAGGTAGGTTTTACATGAATGCCTATTCAAATGAAACTCTATTAGGACTCTCCTAGCTAAAGTCCTAACATACTTGTCCTCTTTAAATCAGTCTTGTCCTTGAGGCTGACGATCCATGAATTCTGGAAATTTGATCTTCAAGTCATCATAGTTCTCCCAAGTGGCATCTTCTAGAAGTTTGGCACAAGCACAATGCGTCCCTTATAGCGTAATTCTTTTGAGTCCCAACTGTAATGAGCCACGGAGTTTGGTGCTTCCTCTAATTTTTTTATGATCTTACTAGTCTCCGGATCTTCCTTCCATTCCCTCTTAATATCCTCAAGGAAGTCGCTGGTCGGAAGTGAAACGACCGAAAGTTCAACTTGCTCAGGTAGTTGCGAAAGCACATCTGCAACAATATTCTCTTTCCCCTTTTGTAAGTTACTTTATAATCGTATCCAAGAAGCTTTGTTACCCATTTTTTCTACTTAGGAGAAGATATCTTCTGCTCTAAGAAATATTTTAGGCTTTTATGGTCGGTCTTGATTTGAAAGCATTGCCCGATCAAGTACGGTCTCCATTTGGTTACTACATGCATAATCGCGAGCATCTCCTTGTCGTAAATAGTCATCTTAAGATGGGAAGGAGATATTGTCTTATTGGTATAAGCGAGGAGGTAGCCATCTTGTATTAGTACAACACCAATTCCAACTCCGGAGGCATCAGCTTCAATAATAAAAGTCTTACCGAAGTCGGGTAGCGCTAGTACGGGCGTTATCATCATTACGGCTTTAAGTTCGTCGAAGGTGGTGGTGGCTTTGTCCGACCATTGGAAACTATCTTTTTTCAGCAAGGAAGTAAGGGGTGCACTGATCTTTTCATAGTTTTTCACGAACTTGCTGCAGTAGCCTGTTAAACCGAGAAAGTCACATAGTGATTTTATGTTCCTCGGGGTCGGCCAGTTCTGCATTGCTTCAATTTTGGAGGGGTCCACTGCCACACCTTCCTCTGATATGATATGCTCAAGATATTCCACCTTATGTTGAAGAAAGCTACACTTCAATTTTTTGACAAAAAGAACATGTTCTCGTAAAATCGTCAAAATAAGTTATAAGTGCTGAAAATGACTTTCAAGAGAAGGGCTGTAAATAAGGATATCGTCGAAGAAAACCAACACAAACTTATGAAAATAATTTCAAAAAATATCATTCATAAGGATTTGAAAGGTGGAGGGAGCATTAGTGAGACCAAAGGGTATTACCAAAAATTCGTAGCGGTCGTTGTGTGTTCGAAAGGTAGTTTTCGATATGTCTTCTTTGCACAGTCATATTTGATGATACCCAGATTGAAGGTCTAGCTTTATGAAGACTTATGCTCCCTTTAATTCATCAAGCAATTCATCGACTACTAGAATAGAGTATTTGTTCTTGACAGTTATGCCATTGAGAGCTTGGTAATCAATGCACATTCGCCATGTTCCGTCCTTCTTTCGTACGAGGAGCACTGGTGAAAAGTAAGGGCTGAAACTTGGCCGAATAACTCCTGTTTCGAGCATCTCTTTTACAATCATTTTTATTTCATCCTTCTAGAGATGTGAATACTGATATGGCCGAGTATTTGCCAGAGGTTTGCCCGGAAGAATCGATATACAATGATCATGCCGACAGGTAGGAGATAGGTTATGCGGTTCATCAAATATATCTGAAAATTCAGCAAGTAAATGAAGTAGGTTTGGATCTTCAAATTCTATTGGCTCTCCCTTAGTTTTCTTCTCAAGTTGTACCAAAAAGTCACTGCATGCTTTGTGTGCAAATCGTCGTTACGTCACCCCCATGTTTCTCGTGTAGTAGCACTTGTTATCCATCTACATCATACATCACATGTAAATATCATTATGTAGGACTACTAGATAATAATAATAATTAATTAATTAAACTTTTTAATTAATTAATATTTTCTAAAATTTGGGACATGTAGGAAATTTTCTGAATTATGAGGGGTCTTTTGATAATTTGGATAGAAAGGACAAAAAGTAAATTTTCTCATATTTTGAGGGGCAAAAATATCTTTTGCCCAAAAACCCTAGTTCCACTCACTACCTTTCCTACGCTACAGCCTATGCGAGTGGGAGCGCCCCTGTCCGTCGGTGGCTCGCCTGGGGGTGGCACCGACCCTTATGGGCGGGCGCCCCTGCGAGCACCGCTATGGGCGGTGGTCGCTAGTGCAAGTGGCACTACCCCTTGTGGGCGATTGCCGCCCCTACAAGCGCCTCCATGGGCGAGCCCTGCCCCCGCTAGCGACTCACCCGCGGGCAATGCCACTTGATGGGGCTCGTGCATAGGCCCAACGCCCACAAGCGCCACCCTTGCACGCGAGCGTAGTGTTCGCACGTAGGGGGGCCTGCTTGTGGGCACCCAACCCGCAGGTGGCGCCTGCTGTAAGCAGGCCATAGGCCATCGACCATAGATCACCGATAGCAGCATGTTGATTGCTAGCCCCTTGCACGCAGATGGCGGCCAAGGCTGCCATCTGCAAGAGAAGCAATAGTTGTTGCACGCAGATCGCCCCCAGATTTCTCTAAAATACAACACACGTAGTTCAAAACCAATCTTTTACGTGAACAACTTGGCTCTGATACCACTGTAGGGAAATCTGGGGGCGACATCACATGCGCGGCAGAAGAATAGAAATCAAAATTCCCCAAATTTCTCATAAATTATGTTCATCGTCATGCCAAGATTAGTGCGCAAAATTCGTAAAACTAAAAACTGCGTATATGAAAGATTATATTTTACATAGGGAGATCGTATATCCCTGAATCCCTACAGGTCTGTAAGAGAGGGTGAAGGAGGTCAAGCGTCCTTCTCTCTAGTCGTGATCCACAAAGCAAGGCTACGATGACACTCCTCAAATCTCCAGGCCTACTATCTAAGGAGAAGAAGGGGAGAGGAGAATAGGAGGTGGCAAACAAGAAAACCTTTAACCTATTAGCCTTTGATTCCCTCCTATTTATAGAGGTCCTTTGTTAACTTAACCCTAATGGATCCTACCCTATTGGGTATTAAATCTCTATCCAACTACCCAAGCCTCTTAGATTAGTAGATCTCTATCCAATAATCTATTATTGGATCTCCATCCAACTACTCAAGTCATTTACTTACTTTGCAATTGCTTCACTTCCTCCTTACTTAGCTTTCAAGCTATCTTCCGAGATCGGTTTTATCATACGAAGAAATTTCAAACCGTCATTTTTACCGCTGCACTAATTAACCCCCCCCCTTCTTAGTAATGACTCATTCCTAACAGTTGATATCAGAGCCACGTTATTTCTCATTTGGTTTAACACCCAAGAGAAATGGCTCTTTTCGGATTTCAAGAGGGCTTTTCTATCATTCGTCCTCCCATATTCAATGGGATAGACTATACTTATTGGAAAACTCGAATAAGAGTTTTCTTTCTTTTAATGGATTTGAATTTATGGAATATTGTCAAAAGTGGTTTTCAAAAGTCTTCTACTCTAATGAACGAATGAAATGATTTGGAGAAGAAATGGCTTTCGATAAATGTTTTGAAGACCACTCGAGCAAAAGTCTTCTATATGTGAAATGGCTTTCGATATTTGGCATACACTTGAAATCACACACGAAGGCACTATTAAAGTTAAATATTCAAAAATCAACATTTTAATACATGATTTTAAATTATTTCGGATGGAACCAAGTGAGACCATTAGAGACATATACACCCTATTTATGAATGTCGTCAATGGTATAAAAGCGCTTGGTAAAAGTTTTTCTAACTTTGAACTCGTTAACAAAATATTGAGATCCATTCCAAAGAGTTGGGACCCCAAAGTAACGGTCATTCAAGAGGCTAAGGATTTGAATATTTTTCCTCTCGAAGGACTTATCGGGTCGTTAATGACATATGAGATGACTTGCAATGCTCATGAAGAGCTTGAGAACAACCTTCCGAAGAACAGGAAAGATTTGGAACTTAGAACAAATGAAGACCACTCGAGCGAAAGTTCAAGTGATGATGAACTCGAACTTCGCACTATAAAATTTAAAAGGTTCATTAAACAAGAATTAAAGAATAAAAATGAACTTAAAAAGAAGTTGTCAAAGAAGAAGAGAGTGCTCAAGGTGACATGGGATGAATCGAGTACATCCAAAGATGAGGAGCAAACCAACAAGGGCAAGGTGGCCAACTGCGCTTTGACGACTTTCGTCAATAAGGTAAGTGACTCAATCGAATATCTTTTTCCTTACCATGAAATTACTTAGTGCTTTATATATATATATATATTATCATGACAATTACATGTTTTATGATAAAGGAACCAAATGTTAAAATTAAATGCTTTATGTTTAATGAAATCATGTTTGATAATTTAATGATTTAATTATACATAATGATTTTGTATTGCTTTTCTATTTTAAACATGATGGATGGTTTTCATACGAAAAACTTGAGCATATTTATATGAAATCAATTACATAAAATGAAACACATAAAAAGGAAAATATATTATCATTGAAATTAAAATGATGAATCAAATCTCTTGTTTGAAGAAGCCTTATGTTTAGTGTGTTATACTTTTTTGGTCTTGATGGTTTTTATGACGAAATTTATTTTTCGATCCTAAACGTTAATGAATGTTTTTATTTGGCATAAAAAGACAAAGGCATGCTTGTATGAAACAAACAACTTAAAATAAAACACATAAAAAGGGAATATGCTTTTGTATATTAATGAATCCGTGGATTGATTTTTCGATAAAAGATTAATGAATCCATGTATATTATGCTTTTGTGAATCTCTTGGACTATGAAAATAAATTCGAATGAGTTTTATCGAAATCATAATTTCTCAAGATTTATAACATGAAATCTTTTATGAATCAAGATCTCTTATTTGATCTCTTATGTTTCTCTTTGTCATTTACTAAAGAGGAAAATAATCCAATTCATGATCTTGATTTCTCGATATTTGATACTTGAAATCTTTCTATGAATTGATATCATTTTCTCCTTGTTTCTTTTTGCTATTCATAAAAAAAAAAGGAGACTTATCCTAACAAACCATGATATACTAGTTGACATCTTGAAAATTTATGACTTGAGTTTTGTTATGCATTTCTTCCCTTCTTCGTTCTTGTTTACAATGACAAAAGGAAGAAAGAAAATCGCTAGCATCTCAAGAGATTGATAAATCAATTAATGTCATTTTGAATCTCTTATGATTTTGATGATTTGATGATTTGAATCTAAATAATAATTTTCCAATCAAATCATGAACCTTCTCTTCATTTCTTAACTTGAGATTTTCTTTTATGAATCAAGATTTCTTACTCTTTATTTTCATATGATTCCTGTATTTTTTTTAAGAGAAAATTTTCTATATGAATCAAGCCTTTTAGTATTCACATGATATTATCTTTCATGATATGATTTTTATAATTCCTTGTATTCATGAAGTAT
>LVTN01000622.1:45234-56163 GCA_001649415.1 Musa itinerans | reverse complement strand
ATTTGAAAATTATTGTAAAGGGAAAAAGAATTACAAAATTATTTTCTTCCCTTCTTTTTGACAATGACAAAGGGGGAGAAAGAACTAGCTTGCATGTTCTAAAATGATGTAAAATTTGCTAGCTTGCATGGTGCAAAATTTGTTATCTTGCTTGATGTAAAAAATGCTATCTTACTAGCTTGCATATCTAAAATTTGCTAGCTTGCCCAACTTAAAAGAGAAGCAAGAATTACTAGCTTGTACATCCCAAGTAGAAGCAAAATTGCTAGCTTGCACTTCTCAAAAGAGAAGAAAGAACTTGATATCTTGAACATCACCAAAAATTGCTAGCTTGTCTATCTTAAGAAAAATATTGTGCAAACTTTACAATCTTGCACATCTTTAAAATTAATGATGATTTGGTGATTAGGGATGTTGTAAAGTGATAAAAAATTTGCTAGCTTGTATGTTACAAAACTTGCATATCTCTAAAATTTGCTAGTTCCACTTCTCCTTTTTGTTGATGACAAAGAGGGTGGATTGATGTATTAGATATTTTGATTATGCATGATTTGGTGATGTATGCAATGATGTGATAAATTGGTTATTTCAATACTAATGTTGCATGCAATGTTGAAATACTATGATTTCAAAATTTCTATCAATATGGCATATTGATAGGGGGGAGTTTGTTTAAACTCTAGGAGTTTGTTTGAACTCCGTCATCAATTGGTTGTCATCATCAAAGAGGGGTAGATTGTTGAATCTCGGATTTTGATGATGAAACCAATTGGTAGTGTTTATGATTTGATCTATATTTTGAGTGACACAAGAAACTTCGATCAGGGAGAGACAATTAAAGTAGGAAGAATCATATTGGGCCGGAGAGAAACATGTCAAAAGATTGGACGTCGAGCCGAAGGATTGGTCGATATATCAACAAAAGGCCTCAAGCCATGTGATCGGGCATCGGGCCAAGAAAAGCAGAAATTGCACCAAGGAAATCGGAGTTGTGGAGGTCAACTGGTCGATTGGGCAATAGGCCACAAGAGAGGACGATGCGCTAAAGAATCGGACGAGGCATCGATGAACCAATGACATACCGAACAACACTTGATTAGCTAGGTAAAAATTGTCTAGATCGAAGTAGACTTTAAGTGTGCAGGATTAACTATGATAGCGATCAAGGCATCAAGCAAAATGAAGTCCCGGAGTCAAGAATGAGATTTCATTGGGAGTTCGAGAGTTCGTTAGAAGCCCGGACGTTCATCGGAAGTTTTGCCGGAATTGACCAAGAAGTCTAGGAGCTTGCCAAAGAAGCTCGTCGGAACTCACCAAGAAGATTATCGTGAAGTCCAGGAGCTTACCAGGAGTCCGCTGGAACATTGTCGAGAGATCATCGGAAGTTCGCCAAAAGATTGTCGGAAGCTCGCCGGAAGAAACCTAGACTTACCGGACTTATTTAGCATAGTGTATGCCTTAAAATTCGTAGTTAGCACATAATTAGGTTGGAATTGGGCCAACTCAATTAGGGGCCAATTGGGCCCAAGTTTAGGCTGTGTTGGGCTAAGTGGAAGGCCCAAACAATGACCCAATAGGTGGAACCATCGTGGCACAGTCTCCGAGACTATGTCAGGTGATGGTACCATCGGTCTATGTGGTGGTACCGCCCAGACATAGTCTTCGAGAGATTGTCAAGCGGTGGTACCGCCCAATGGTAGGGTGTCAAACAGTGGTATCGTTAGACTGGGCGGTGGTACCACCTAGTGTTAGTGCTACAGGCGATGGTACCGCCCAGCACAAGCAGTGGTACTGCCAAAACCCAAAAAACCCAAGATGAGACATTTTTAGGCTCCAAGTTTGAATCCACTTAAGGCCTATAAATACCCCTCTCATCCCTGGTTAACACACACAAGCATAGAGAATTTAAAAGTGAGAAAACGCTACAATAATTACTTGAGAGATTCCCTCCTCTAAAGTTCTAAGTTTAGAATTCTGTATAGGGAGGAGTGAGTGCTTGTAAAAGGTTGTCTCCTAAACTTGTGAAAAGAAGAAGAGGAGTGTAAGAAGGTGGTTGGTCTTTGCCTATTGAAGGAAGACCGTTAGTGGATGCCAGTGGCCTCGATGGAAGAGGAATCGGTGGAGTGGATGTAGGTCACATCGATCACACCACTATAAAATTTGGTTTGCATTTCTATTATTGTCATTTACTTACTTTGTAATTGCTTCACTTCCTCCTTACTTGGCTTTCACTACCCTTACGAACAAACACGCTTTCAAGCTATCTTCCGAGATCGGTTTTATCGTACAAAGAAATTTTGAACCGTCATTTTTACCGCTGCACTTTTTATTCCCCCCCCCCCCCTCCCTCTTAGTGCCGACTCATTCCTAACACCATTTAACTTTGGGTCCCTCGTGATTTGATCTATATATCTTAACTATTGACATTAAGTCATTTATGGTTCCGTTAGGAACCCAAGCTAATTTATGAGAGCTATATTTTTTAAATGAACATTTATAAGCACAATGTCCACATCTACTATAAAAATTATATTTAACTTTAGAGGAAACATGTAATGTAGGTCCTTTAACAAATATAGTTAGCTTTTGTTGAGTGTTACTTACAAAGCTGATTCCTTCCTTTCTACATACATGACTTTTATTTGAATCATGTTTAATGATTTATTTTTAATTTTATTTTTTTTTAATGTTTGTTGTAATAATATATTTTCCTTTTTGAATGACTCTAACTCTTCACATTAGTATAAGGTATTAACAAGCAATTATCATACTCATTTCTTAATTTATCAAATTCCTCAAAGAGAAATACATGATCCTTATTTAGCAATTTATATTTCTTACTAACTAATTTAAGTTCATCATATAAATCATAAAATGTATCAAGTAATTCATTGTAAGATAAAGGGGTTTCGGTTGAGCCATCAAAGCGTAGTTCGTTACCTCATCTTCATTGGTTTATTCTTCATCTTCTAATGCACTTGATTCATCCGATATTACTTTGAATGCTTTCTTCTTATTTGGCAGCTTCTTCTTCAATTATGGATACTTAGTTTTGAAGTGCCCCGCCTTTTTGTATTCATAGCAAATGATTGTGTCTTTTTTTAGTTCGTTTTTAGATTCTCATTTTGTAGAATTAGTCTTGTTTTTTTTCATGAACTTTTTAAATTTTCTTGTCAAAAGTTCTATGTCATCATATTCACTTGAGCTTTTGCTCGAGTGGTCTTCTTTGATTCTAAGTGCAATATCCTTCATATTCTCTTCAAGGTTGTTGTTATGTTCATCGTGTGTTTTGTAAGTCATTTCATAGGTCATTAATGATCCTATGAGTTCTTTAAGAGGAAAATTGTTTAAGTTCTTTACTTCTTAAATAGCAGTTACCTTTGGATCCCAATTTTTTTGAATAGATCATAAAATTTTATTAACAAGTTTAAGATTAATAAAATGTTTACTAAGATCTTTCAAACCATTGATAACATCCGTAAAATGGGTATATATATCACCAATAGTTTCACTTGGTTTCATTCTAAATAATTTAAAACTATGTAGCAAAAGATTAACCTTAGATTCTTTAACTCTATTTGTGCCTTCATGAGTAACTTCAAGTGTGTACTAAAAATCATACGTAGTTTTATATATAGAAACACAATTAAACTCATTTTTGTCTAAAGTACAAAATAAAGCATTCATAGATTTAGCATTTAACGAAAATAATTTTTTCTCTAGATCATTCTATTCATTCATTGGTCTAGAGGATTTTTGAAAATCACATTCAATGACATTCCATAGATCAAAATCTATACAAAGTAAGAAAATCCACATTCGTGTTTTTCAATACATGTAGTTCGTCCCATTGAACATAGGAGAACGAGTAATTGAGTTACCCTCTTGATAGTCAAAAAAGTCCATTTAATCTCTCTTATGTGTTAAACCAAATGAGAGAACCAGGCTTTGATACCAATTGTTAGGATCGCTAGGGAGTGTGAATTAGTGCTTTCGAAAAATTAAAATGATTGGAAAACTTTCATTCGATGAAACCCGTATTGGAAATATGTTTAACTTAGAATGTGAGTAAAAGTAGTTAGCAACTAAATTAGTTAGTAATTTCAAGAAAAAGCATAACAAAAATATAAACCAGATTTATAGTGGTTCAGTCATCCTGACCTAAGTCCACTCCCGATTCCTCTTCACTCGAGGCCATCGACTTTCACTATCGATCTTCTTTTCAGTAGGCAAAGATCAACTACCATTGTTACAACTCTTTCTCCTTTCATAAGCTCAAGAGATAACTTTAACACCTCTCTTTCACAATAAGACCTTACTCCTCCCTTAAAAAGACTTCTAAACTCTAAGAGGAAGAGATTCAACACTTTAAAAGAGTTTACATACTTTTTTTCTCAAGAATGTTAGGATCAAGTTGGCACTAAGAGGGGGTCAGGGGGGTTGAATTAGTACTTACGTTAAAAATGTTGGTTTGAAAATTCTCGTTCGATTAAAATCGATATCCGAAAGATAAGTTTAACTTGAAAGCATTCGTAAGCATAGTGAAAGTAAGAAATCAGTTTGCAACAAAAATAAAAAGCTCAAAGTAAATGCAAACTAGATTTATAGTGGTTCGATCATCGTGACCTACATCCACTCCCGATTTTTCTTTACACGAGGCCACCGACTTCCACTACCGATCTTCTTTCAACGGGCAAAGATCAACTACCCTTACAACTCTTTCTCCTTTTCTTAGGTTCAAGAGAGAACCTTTACACCCCACTTTTATAAGTTTTGCCACACACACCTTGCTAAGGACTATCACTTAGCTCTAAGAGGAGGGACTCTATCCTTTAAGAGTTTATAACTTTGGAATCACAGAGCTTTTACTCTATTTTTTGTGTCATCCAAGCAAGAATTTGTGGGGTATTTATAGACCTCAAATGGCTATAAAACTTGGAGCCAAAATTTAAATCCTCGAGTTTTTGGGGTATTGGGTGGTACCACCGCCTGCTAGTCTGACACTAAGCGGTACCACCGCCTAGTCTAGCGGTACCACCACCTGACACAATGACACTGGATGGTACCACCACCTAGTCTGGAAGATTGTGTTTGGGCGGTACCACCGCTTGACACAGTCTTGAAGACTATGTTTGTGTGGTACCACCACCCAGTCTGGACGGTACCACCGTCAGACCCTACTATAGGACACTGAATGGGCCAAACAATAGGCCTAATTCAGTCCTGATTCAAGCTCAATTGGCCCCTAATTGAGTTGGCATTATTTCACTTGAATACCGACTCAATTAGATATAAAATTGTTAGGATCAATATGACACTAAGAGGGGGGGTGAATTCGTGCTTACGATAAAATCACATCGGTTTGAAAATTCTCATTCGATGAAAACATATCAGAAAAACATTTAAACTTAAAATATTTGCAAGAGTAGTATTGAGTAGATAAAGCAGTTAGAAAATAAGTAACAAGTAGAGAAAGGGAGGCACACCAATTTTATAGTGGTTCGGTCGCCGTGACCTACATCCACTCTCGATTCCTCTTCACTCGAGGCCACCGACTTCCACTGCTGATCTTCCGTCAATAAGGGAAGACTAACTTCCCTCTTATAACCCTTTCTCCTTTTCACAAGTTCAGGAGAGAACCTTTACACTTCTCTCTTTTACACTTAGACCTCACTTCTCCCTTTAGAAGAACTTCTAAATACTACGAAGAGGTGACTCTATACTAAAAGAGATTTACAACTATTTTCACAAGGATTCTTTCCCCCTTTTTAAACTCAATTTCATGCATTGCCAAGCAGAAATATATGGGGTATTTATAGACCCCAAATGGCTTCAAAAATAGCCCTAATTCGGGCCCAGTTTTGGAGAGTGAGCCTTTAGCGGTGCCATCGCCTGACCCAACTTTTGGGTCACTATATGAGCCTTTCTCTTAGCCCAAAATAGCCCCAATTCGGGCCCAGTTGACCCCTAATTGAGTTGACATGGTTACACCCAAAACCAACTCAATTAGCCCTCTAAACTACTTCGATCTAGACAAATTATTACAAGCAAGAATACTAAGTTGTTCGGCATGTCATTGGTTAATCCAGCGCTTCGTTTGAACCTTCGGTGCATCATCCTCTCTTACGACATATTGCTCAATCGACATGTTGACCTTCGCAACACTTGATCTCTTTGGCCCAATGTCCGATTCTTGTGGCCCGATGCCCGAATTCATGGCACAAAGCTTTCTATCGACACATCGACCTTCCTCCGGTCCGACGTCCAATCTTCTGACATGTTCCATTTCAGCCCAACTTCTGATTCTACTACTTTAATCGATTTATCTTCCTTGATTGAATCTAGTCCTGCATCACTTAAATGCACATTAGATCATAACTTTATCAATTGGTTTCATCATCAAAATCTGAGATTCAACAATATCCCCCTTTTTGATAATGGCAACCAATTGATGACGGAGTTTAACTAAACTCCCCCTATCAATATGCTATATTGATAGAAACTTTGAATTCAGAAAATTATGACTATATCATCATTGCATGCATCATGAATATTGAAAAAATAAATTAATCACATCATTGCATGTATCTTAAAATCATTAGTATTACATGCATAATCCCACATCATTATGTATATTTTTAAAATCATCATTACATGCATGATTTCAAATCATCATACTTTACTTTAGGCATAATATGCATGATTATCATCATATCTTCTCCCCCTTTATCATCGACAAAAAAGAGAAGTGCAATTAGCAATTTTTAATTATGTAAGTTAGTAAGATAGCAAGTTTTGCATCTTTTTAGAACATGCAAGCTAGCAAGTTTTAGATATGTGCAAATTTAGCATGTTTGCTTTTCTTTGCGAGGTTCAAGCTAGCAAGTTTTTGAAAGAGAATGCAAGATAGTAAATAGCAAGTTTTACATCATTTTAGAACATGCAAGCTAGTAAGTTTTTTGATATGTGCAAGTTAGAACATGCATCATGAGTGTTACCTCTCTTGAGATGTGCAAGTTTTGCTTCTCTTGAGATGCTTCTTGTTTCTCTTTTGAGATAAGCAAGCTAATAAGTTTTGCCTTTCTTTACAAGCTAGAAATTTTTGCAAGTTTACAAGTTTTAGCTTCTTCTTAATTGTGCAAGCTAGCAAATCTTTCTCATCCTTTGTCATTGTTAAAAAGAAGGAAAGAATACAATATTGAAGTTCATTTTCCTTTACATCAATTTTCAAATCATGACAAAGATAAATAACAAGGATAAATTTACATCAATATTTCAATCATCAAAAATAAAAGATCAAGTCATGAATACCAAAAGACCATGTATCATTTTTGACAAATTTCTTCTTTTGTAAATAGAAGGAATGATAGGAAACAATCTTGATTTAAAAAGAAAACTCATGTCATAAAAATCAGGAAATCAAGATCATGATCCGAAAAAATGTATAAGAAGAGTTTATGCATTTGGGAGATTTAACATTCAAGCTAGTACTTTCATTTGCCTAAATTTAACATTCAAGCTAGTAATTTTCTTACTCCCCTTAGTCATTGTAAAAAAGAAGAAGAGGGGAATAATACAATGGTGCAATTCATTTCCTTCTAACATCAATGCTCTAAGCATCACATAAGGTATACAATCATAAAGATAAAGAATTTGTACATAACAAAACTCAAGTCATAAATTATCAAGATATCAAGTGGCATATCATGGTTTATTAGGATAAGTCTCCTCTTTAGTGAATAGCAAAAAGAATCGCAGGAGAACAAAATATGAAAAATCTTGATTCATAATAAATCTCAATTTATAAATATCAAGTGAAAGAATCAAGATTCATTTGGATGAATCTCTTCTTTAGCAAAAAGGAACATAGGAGATTCATATAAAAAAATCATGATTCATAAAAAAATCTCCTCTTAAATAATAAGAAGAAATGATACAAGAACACATAATAAGATATCTTGATTCATAAAAAAATTCTCAAGTTATACATATCGAGAAATCAAGATCATGATTAGGATAAAACTCATTCAAATCATCAAATCATCAAAATCACTTTCAAGAGATTCAAAATAACATAAATAGATTTATCAATTTCTTATTGAAAAATCGATAACATAGAGATAGAGAAATTTTCAAAATGCATTCTCATTTTAGTTGTTTCAATTTATGTGATTATTTCATACAAGCATGCCTTTGTCTTTTATGCCAAATCAAAACATGCATCATCATTTAAAGCCAAAGAGCAAGATTTATTATAAAAATCATCAAGATCAAAAGTGTAACACATAATTCTAAAACATAAGATTTCAAATCATTATTACTTCAAATCCTCATGCAAAATATAAAATCATCAAGCATGATACCAAAACTTTTAACATTTTCATTACATCATTACATCATTAAATCATCAAGCATGATTTCATTGAATATAAAGCATCTTCAATTAAAATCATTTTGTTTGTTGTAGTAGTGCTTTTTTTTTTTTAAGTGAATCTAACTTTTCATACTTAGTGCTAGGAGTTAACATGCAATTGTTATGCTCAAATTTTTAATTTTTTTTTTTAATCACTAGAAAGAGAAGCATGATTCCCCCTTTTTTGTATTTTATATACTAATTTGAAAACAACTTATGAAATGCATCAAGTAACTTTATAGTAAAGTAAAGGGGTTTCGAGTTAGTCATTTACCTTGTCGTCGAGAGCCACCAAGGCATAGTTCACCACTTTGTCTTTGTTGGTTTGCTCCTCGTCTTTGGAGGTACTCGATTTATCCTAAGTCACCTTGAGTTGCTTCTTTTTCTTTGGCAACCTCTTCTTTTTAAGTTCATTTTTATTTTTTGATTCTTATTTTATGAACTTTTTCAACTTTGTTGTTATTGTTGAATCTCGAATTTTGATGATGAAATCAATTGGTAAATTGTTTGATCTAATCTATATGTTGAGAAAAGTGTGCAGGGTTAACTACGATAGCAGTAAAACATAAAGTAGGTGTTGTGCTGGAGTCAAGATCGAGACTTCACTGGGAGTTCAAGAGTTCGTCGGAAGTCTGAACGTTCGTCAGTAATTATGTCGGAACTGACCGAGAAGTCCAGAATCTTGCCAAAGTAGCTCATCAAAACTTGCCAAGAAGATTGTCATAAAGTCCAGAAGCTTGCCGGAAGTCCGCCGGAACATTGCCAAAAGATCATCGAAAGATCGCCGGATGATCGTTAGAAGCTCGTCGGAAGAACAATTGGCGTACCAGAACATGAATGCTTTGTCAAATGTTTTAATTATTGTAGTTAGACCATAAAATGAGTTAGGATTAGGAGGTAATCCCACTAATTTAGTTAGGGGCCAACTGGGCCCTTAACAGGGCTGAATTGAGCCGAATTGAATAGCTCATTCAGCACTTGAAATCAATGCAGGCGATGGCACCGCCTGGTGACCCAGTCTCCCAGGTGGTCTAGGAGGTGGTAACGTTGGCAGTTAATGCTGCCTACAGTGGTACTGCCCCTGTCAGGCGGTGGTACTGTCATAGCTCAGTCTTCGAGAGCTCTATTAGGTGGTGGTATCGCTAGTACCTCGAAAATCCGGTAACACTTTTTGGCTCCAATTCTGAAGTCATTGGAGCCTATAAATACCCGATCATTTTCTGCATGAAAAGGCATGAAAGTTTTAACATAATCTTGAATTCTTGGGGTGTTAAATTATTGTATAAGTGAGAAGAGTCCTCCCCTCCCTCTCTTAGCTTTGTAAACATCCAAGAAAGAGGAGTGAGGCTTGTAAGGGTTATCTCCTAAACCTGGTAAAAGGAGAAAGAGCTGTAAAAGGTGGTTGGTCTTCGCCTATTGAAGAAATGCCATTAGTGGACGCTAGTGACCTCAACGGAGGAGGAATCCGAAGTGGATGTAGGTCACAACGATCGAACCACTCTAAATTATGGTTTGCATTTTGTCTTGAGCAATTTACCTTTACTGCAAACTGCTTTACCTTCTTATTGCTTTCTCTACACTGCCATACGCTTTCAAGTTAATATCTTTATGAAATAGTTTTCGTTGGAATCGGATTTATTCGAAACAAAGACTTTTGAAACCGGTAATTTTTCTGCTGCACTAATTCACCCTTCCTCTTAGTGCCACTCTTGATCCTAACAATTGGTATCAGAGCGAGGTCACTCTTATTTGGTTTGAAACCTAAGAGAGATGGCATTTGCCGACAACCAAGAGGGTCATTCAATCACACGTCCTCCAATGTTCAATAGGACAAATTACACATATTGGAAGACTAGAATGATGATCTTTCTGATTTCTATGGATTTTAAGCTATGGAACATTGTCAAAAATGGTTTTCAAAAGTCTTCTCTTCCAATGAACGATTGGAATGAGTTGGAGAAGAAGACTTTCGATTTAAATGCCAAGGCTATGAATGTCTTGTTCTATGCTTTAGATAAAAATGAGTTTAATCGAGTGTCTATTTATGAAACAACTTTTGATATTTGGCACACTCTCGAAATAACTTATGAAGGAACTAGTAGAGTAAAGGAATGAAAGATAAATCTTTTAGTTCATACTTATGAATTGTTTCGGATGAAGCCAAGCGAAACAATTGTCGACATATACACCTATTTTACAGATGTCGTCAATAGTCTAAAAGCTCTTGGCAAATGTTTTTTGAATTTTGAACTTGTTAATAAAATCTTGAGATCCCTTTCAAAGAGTTGGGACCTGTTAGCACTCTAGCTAGGAGAGTCTTAATTAAGAAGGACATTCATGTAAAACCTACCTAAGCCGACCCCTATTAAAGAGGTGAAGAGGCCGGCTAGGGTTAGGAGGTTGTTTCTTAGAGAAGAAATAGGAGTTGTAAAGGAATAGGAGTCTTAAGTAGGAGTCATATTAGGAGTTGGTTAGAAGTAAGAGTCTTGAGTAGGAGTTCTATTAGGAGTTGGTTA
>LVTN01000622.1:6737-24883 GCA_001649415.1 Musa itinerans | reverse complement strand
TATATATATATATATATCCTTGTTTCCCACGTCTTTTTCATGTTTTCAAGATTTTCAGTGCAAGCTGGGTGATTGTTTATGCTCTTCTCTTCTGCTTCATTATATCCAATAAGCTTTTCCAATGGTAACTTGCTTAGGTAGACATGGGAAAGGATTGTACTCGTTGTAGGCTTTTTCCTGAATTTGTTGACTTTTTGCTTTCTTGCAATCTATGTTACCTCATGTCCTCGGTATCAAACTTATATCACGATATTAGTATATGGTGGTGTTAACATTATCATGTGCAAATACAAATTGATAGATCTCATCACTGTTTACCAACTTGTTGAAAGGTATGTTGAAGCAATACGTGAATTCAATAAGGTCCTACTGTATATTCTCAAGTACAAGCAGTATCATCAGAAGTCACCACAGTATGATCAGATACTGAAGAAAAATGAGCAAATGTATGCATTGTTAGCAATTTGCCTTTCTTTGTGCCCTCAGAACAATCTTGTTGAGGAGAATGTGAATTCACAGTTGAGGGATAAGTACAATGAGAAGATGACAAAGATGCTGAGGTATGATGACGAAGCATATGCTGTGTATGATGAGCTCTTCACATATGCCTGCCCCAAATTTATAACTCCATCAGCTCCAGTTCTGGAGGAACCTCTTACAAATTACAACCAGGTAATAACTTTCTGTTTGCTTCTTATGTTGGTTGCTGTTGTTTTGTTTTGTCTTTTTTTCCGTAAATATGCTGCACCATGATCTGTCGGTTTCTGATATTACTGTCATTACTATTTCTCAAGCTTTTTGGCCATGGTAAGTTTATCTTGGTTAAGTTACCCCCTCTGGTTCTTAACTAAATGGTATCCCTATTTTGACCTTTTTTTTGGTGTATATGTGCAATTTTGAAATTCATATGTGTGCTAAATTGCAGGATATATCTTCATGCATCCTTGTTTGTCAAAAAGTAATTATCTTTACGTGGTATATTGTGTTATTTAGCAGCATATATCTGCATGTCCAGTAATAGCTCAGTAATCTTCCTGCAGTGCTAGTAACCTATGTATCTAAATGATCAAATTTAGAATTTTCATCCTGAATGCAGGATGCTTACAGACTTCAGTTGAAGTTGTTTCTCTATGAAGTAAAGCAACAACAGTTGCTTTCTGGTGTGCGCAGTTTCTTGAAGTTGTACTCAACCATATCAATAGGGAAACTTGCTGCATACATGGAGGTGGATGAACCCACTTTGAGGTCTGAATTTATTGATTTTATTTCCTTTTTATTGAAAACTGGTAAATTTTATTTTGAAGAAGAGCTATTGATGCCTCTAGACTCGGTTGTGCATCTATTTGTCAATGTCACAAACTTTTGAATGTTCCCGTTCCAGGTTTTTAGCTTATATTGGCTAATTGACTCTAGTGCATCTCTAATTTTGTTATGACTTGGCAATTTTTTTTGTCAGAACCATCTTGATGACATACAAACACAAGATGCATGCCGTTGATGGTGACGGAAAGATCATTCCAAATGCAGATGTGGACTTCTATATTAGTGAGGTAAGTTATGTCTGATTGGCTTAATGTGCAATCTCACTTTTACTGTTAGTAGTTGTTAACATCATCTTTTTTTTTCTTGAATGAGGATTGAATCTTCTAGTTAGAACTGTGGTCTGGGAGGTTGGATACCACTAATAGAAGGAAATGTGAAGGTCATATATATATATATATATATATATATATATATATAACAGCAGAGAACTTTATATCCCTAGTTTTATTAGCCATTGTTGATTTTATTTCCTTTTTATTGAAAACTGGTAAATTTTATTTTGAAGAAGAGCTATTGATGCCTCTAGACTCGGTTGTGCATCTATTTGTCAATGTCACAAACTTTTGAATGTTCCCGTTCCAGGTTTTTAGCTTATATTGGCTAATTGACTCTAGTGCATCTCTAATTTTGTTATGACTTGGCAATTTTTTTTGTCAGAACCATCTTGATGACATACAAACACAAGATGCATGCCGTTGATGGTGACGGAAAGATCATTCCAAATGCAGATGTGGACTTCTATATTAGTGAGGTAAGTTATGTCTGATTGGCTTAATGTGCAATCTCACTTTTACTGTTAGTAGTTGTTAACATCATCTTTTTTTTCTTGAATGAGGATTGAATCTTCTAGTTAGAACTGTGGTCTGGGAGGTTGGATACCACTAATAGAAGGAAATGTGAAGGTCATATATATATATATATATATATATATATATATATAACAGCAGAGAACTTTATATCCCTAGTTTTATTAGCCATTGCCTTTCCACTTAATACTAGTAACTGACTTTTGAGGGTTCAATAAGTCATCCTTCTCCAACATTTCATACATCATAACTGTTTGTTCTCAGAATTTGTAAATTGAATACAGGACATCGTCCATGTTGTGGAGTCCAAACCAACAAAGCGCTATGGTGACTATTTCTTGCGTCAGATCTTAAAGGTAGGTTTGTTGGCCTTTTTATTAAGTCACAGTACTATGTCTACTTTTCAGCAGTAATAGCTGTTTGATTGCATATGCATTCTAAAATTGTCTGGCATTTTTTTATGATGGATTGCAGTTCGAGGAGATGATCGGCGAGCTGGACAGAATAAAGCTGGACTGATTCTCTGTGCTGCATGCTCTGCTTTTTACCATTGACGGGCAGGATAGTGTTCTGTTTCCTTTTTAATTTCTTTTAGTGAGTTATCCTCTATGGAAGTCCTACAACGTGATGTTCCAGTATAAATTTTGGTATCTTTATACTGTTGTTTTGCATGCCGAAGGCTGATCAGACCATATGCTTTATTGATTTGCCCGTATACATGTGGTTCAGTAATCTTGCATATTGTTTTTTTTTTTTGCCTTTGAAAACCTTGGTGAGTCTGCCACCATGTCAGATTACCCGGCACCCGGAGACGAAGCTGCATGGCCAGGGTAAAGGGAACATTCCCTTACTCTCACATCAAGTTAGTGGAATATTTTTATTCTATTGGTATGTCATACGTACTTCATTTAGAGAGCCCATTTGGAAGACTTGTTCATGCAAAAATGTTTCTTACATGCCATGGATGAGTGGAAGGCCATGAAACCATCCATTTTGTCATTTGAGATCAGTAGCAATAAAATCCATTGTCTGCCATCGTTGCCCACAGCAGTTGCATGCTCCATGGAAAGTTTGTAACAGTGAATGTTTTTAGCATGTAATTGTTGCAAATCTTGGCCTGCTTTAAAGTGGAGATACTTTCAGTAAATTTGGCAAGTCTCTTCTGGTGGTATTCTTCCATTTATTAGGATCTTAAACTATTTCCAGCTAATTTAGCAATTCATAGTTTGTGTTGGATCACATATAATATTTAGCAAACATCATTTACTTGACTTTTTTTTACTTTGGTGTGCAAAGCATGTTGGATTATTTACACTCGAAGACGAGTTTCTTCTCAACTGATAGGTCTCGAGGTTGTGGACTCACTGTGTATGCTCACTTTTCTTCCTCGTTGCCATGATCGAATGTTTCTTCAACCCAGAGAGAAAGAGAGGTGACTTGTGCTGTGACATCCCATCTGATGCTTTTAGTCGTCGAGGCCTCCTGATAAACACGGATGGGCAATGCAGATAGCATCGTTTGTTCTCGTCAGACAAGGTGGCCGAGAGAGAGAGAGGGTGGTGAATGCTGCTGTGACAGGCGAGCACTTGGCATCTGCTGTGACATACCATTCTGGTCCGTGAAGGACATCCTCCTAAACGGACACGATGGTCGACGCAGATCTCGTTTGTTGTTGTCAAAGGAGAGAGAGTCATGAGATCTTGGAAGAGTACAAAAGTCAACTGATACTCCACTAAATCCTATGAAGTCTATTCCAAGAAGGTCCTTTCAACCTACGACAACAAAGGAAACGAATACAAAGAGTCCTCTCAGAGAAAACAGCTTCCCTTTCACATAACAGCAATAAGCAACTCAGCTGAACTTGTTGAATGGGCTGCTGCAACCCATTGGATTGGATGATATTTTAAGTCAGATGAAGTCAAAGGAATTTTGTCAACCTATAATCCATTAAGCTCTGAAACGTAGACTCTCTGAAAGCTTGCATTTGTGCACACAACTCGTGTTTTATGGAATCCATTCTTGATCTCAAAACTGTATCTTAAATTGAGTTCTTTTTCTATCATGTAAGGGCAAGTCAATGATAATATATTTAAATTGGTAGTGAAGAACTTAAAGTGAACATGGCAACAAGACTCCTCCATGAACTTGGCAATAGCAGGCCTTGAGGTTGGATGGAGAGTTGAGACTTATATAAAGGCCAAGATACAAAAATAAAGATATGAATGGTAAAATAAACATATTCTATTGGATGCTAAAATGTTGATTTGATCTCAAGCCAATATTTTACTGCCAAAACAAAAGGTAAAATCATACAGAATGTAACACTGATTCCCCCCAACCGAAAAGATGAGAACGAAATGAGCACCTCACTTCCAAGAAAAATGTTTCAGGTGGAAGAGATCAAACAGTATAAGTTCTCGCATTATGTCAAGAGAGAGAACCAAGTTGCAAAGAAAGCTGTTCAGTCCATTCAGAAGACACTTGTTCAGTCATTGCAAGTCATAATACATTTATTATGAACAATAGAACTCATATAACATTTGAAAGGGTAAACAAATTGCACAAGAGTGGTAAAATACATGCAAGGAGGAAGTATGTCTCGGAAAGAGCTGATAGCAATCATCACTGAATATGGCACAAATTACAGGTGAAGCTGTGACGTTAGTTTGTAGAAATAATTCGACAACGTAATGGATTTTTTTTTTAAACTAACATAAAATGAACTCTGTCTAACATTCACAACTGGATGATTGTTGCTGTCTCGCACCACCCGCCACATCAATGGTATCAGGAAGATATCTTCATCATAAAAAGGAAACCGTTCAGGCACCAAAATATGAAAGATAAGCAAGTCTAGTCTTCAAACTAAGAGTAATATAAACAAGCCTGCCTACTCTCAAAACAGGAGATTTAAAACCTAAATGCCATAAGAGCTACTAAGAAATTTAAGATCTTTTATTTTGATATTGTTTATGGAGTTTGAATATTAAGCAACCTAAGATCTAGGGGTAACTTTCAGAATGCAGAGTGTGATTTTATATAGATTGATCCATGCTGACATGCATGTAGCATGAAGATGTAGTTCAAACCTAAATAGTTATTTTTCTGAGAATTAGGGGTGTTGACAGATGATATGGAGATACTCACATATCTTCCTCAGGTTCATTCTTGAGGGCATTTTTGGCAATACATTGGAAAGCAGCTTCCACATTGAATCCTTCTTTAGCTGATGTTTCAAAATAAGGGATGTTCCCCTTTGATGCACACCATGACTTCGCTTTCTTCTCAGAGACCTGAAAATCCAGAAACAGATCAAAGCATATAAAAACATACCACTATATATAGCAGGGTTCCACATGATGACTTGGTCCAACTGGGACTTGGCGTTTACAGATTTCACTACATTAAACTTTGATAAAGTTACATTAATCTCTTCTGTTGCTATTGTTTGTTTGGACCCATCAAGTAATAAAGACAGAACAGAGCTTTGACCATCATGCTAAATTTTTTGCTTCCCGCATAACATTAAAATGGCAGGAGAATCTTACCACTCGGCTGTTGCCACCATCAATATCTATCTTGTTACCCAACAATATAAAAGGGAAGTTTTCAGGGTCAGATGGGCTAGCCTGAAAATTAGACAACCAAAATGGATATTTTATATATATATATATGTATATATGTATATATGTATATATATATATGTATATATGTATATATGTATATATGTATATATGTATATATATGTATATATGTATATATATATATATATATATATACATACATATATATATATATATATATATACATACACATATATATATATTCCTCAATTGCTGCTCCAAATCAATCAAGACAGTCAAACATCATTTACCTGGATCAGAAATTCCTCATGCCAATTATCCAAATTGTCAAACGATTTCACGACATTAACATCATACACAAGGACACAGCAATCAGCTCCACGATAGAAAGCCACACCAAGACTCTGGAACCTTTCCTGCCCTGCTGTGTCCCATATCTGAGAAATAAAACATTAGAAAGTGAACCTACACAAACTACCTTAACATAAATGATAAACAACTTAAAATGAAAGAAATAACTCCAAACTATGATTTCACCAAGTTTAATTTTATCTGAAAATGCATGCATAAAAAAAAAGGATAGAGAGAGAATCATAAACATTTCACATTTTGTAAAACCTCAAATCTATTATCACTCTTTGTTTGTAGCGGAAGTAGTACCCTTAAATTTAATGGCCAAGCTCGACAATATACCCTACCCTGAATGTCTCAAATGATTATCCTCAAACATCTCACCTGAATGTGAAATCCTGAGTTACAATGAAGCGCAAGATTGTTATCTCGTGACATCGTGCAACAAATAGGCAGCACGTCAAAGGAACAATAACCAATACTCAAGGTAAGGACAATTCTTTAGGTCGTCATGCCAACCAGATAAAGCAGTTAATCAACTTCTACAGAAGTTAAAAAAACCAATAAAAGAAGCTTATACTCATATTAATTTAACTGTTCCAAAATATCAACAAGTCATGTTCCATATGAACTTCTTTCTTCCAGATCTCATTGTACAATGTGTAGTACTCAGCAAGCTCCAAAGTACCGCACAAAGATGGAAAAATGCTCTGAACTGAAAGTTCCCTACCTGTTAGTGATAAGTTGAGAAAAGCATAAAGCTTACAACCTGAAAATTTTCTTTCGGTTGCTATATATACACATACAAAAGATTCATCAAAGACTGAAAACTCGAGATTAGCACCTACAAAATCCAGCAAAATTCTGACTTGAATCCCAAAATTATGAGAACATGCGAAAAGGTGGATCAAAGGAAGTAACCTGCAACGTGAACAATCTGTCATCTATCTGGACTTCTTTAGTCAAGAAATCAGCCCCAATGGTCGCCTTATATTGATTACTGAATTTCTTGTTGACATACCTATCCAATATCATTCAACCCCAAATCATCCACCACGACAAACTAATCACAGCGAAAAGAACAAACTTTTTCGTCAACGAAAGTAAAAGTGATCAGAGCGTACCGATTCATCAGAGACGTCTTCCCAACCCTAACAAAGAACACAGTCAAGATTTAAGTAAAGATTCAAACAAACAGAAGGAAGGGGATTCTTTTCCGTTCCCTGGCGATCGGGAAGGAAATCTCACCCGCTGTCCCCGACGATGATGACTTTGAGGAGCATTCGCCTTCGAGACGCCATGAATCCGAATCGGAGACCGGACCGGCGGGGCCGAGCAAGATCGAGCTCTCCTGGCGATCGAGCCCTAGAATCATGGCCCGAATCGGGGAAGAAAAGAAGACGAGACGAGAGGGGAATTTCCGAGGGACAAACACCTTTATGACCCGCTCCATTACCGTCCTTATTATTGGACCACATCAGAAGAGAAGACTATTATCCCAATTAATATGAAGGTAGAAATTTCGAGTGGCTTAAAAATGGTTAAACATTTTATTATTAGATTACAGCTTTTGAGGAAGAGGTCGACAGTTGAGATTAAAAGGAGTTAGATGTACGGTTGTGAGCGCCTTATAGTCTCTTTAAATAACCGGCCAATTAACTGGATTTAAAGGATTGTAAAAACTGGATTTAGAGGATTGCAACAATAAATAAATGGGCGATTTCCCTATAAAATATCCATGTTTTAGATTTTTTCAATCAATACTCTCATTTTATTTTATTTTTTTTTCTCAAACAGTACTTTTAATTTTAAAAAATATTCAAATTATTCCTAAAGTTTTACCATCCATTACAGTGTTTTGATTTATTATAACATTTTTGACATGTTACAGTATTTTAGTCACTATAATAAAAATATTATAAGTAATCTAATTAGATCTGTAATCTCAATCAAATTAATTATAAGTCTAAAAATAAATATGATATTGTAATGATCTATAAATAATGACAATCAAGAAGATATGATATAATGTCACTTATAGTGTTTTTAAATATTTATAGTATTTTGAATACATCAATAAAATATTTTAGGTTTTTTAAATTATAAGTATTGTTTGAAAAAAATTAAAAAAAACCCAAAATATGAGTATTTTTAACGAAAATGACCTAAATAAATAAGCATAAATTTGTAATTTTATTAGAATACATGAGACGTTTGAATCAATAATTTCTCATTGAATTACTATTGTGACACAACTGCTCACATTTCCTATATTGCGGGAAGCAAGTGGGGAGACATTTGGTGAGCTTTCTGATGTCTTTTGGCTGTCAGTGGCCAATCTTTTCATTCCATGCAAAAAAAAGAAAAAAGAAAAAATTGCTGCTGGCTACTACTCACAAACTACAGCTCATCACAGAGAGAGAGAGAGAGAGATGTCATATCAGCAGTGAGCTGTGATGCAGAAATAGAGGACAAAAATGCTCACATGGGAAGCATTTGCATTTGCATTAACTATGTGAGATATGTCATCCACACCCACAAAAGAAGCCTCCCAATTGCTCCTCACCTTTCATTGATACGTGCCACAGCCACATTCTGTGTTGCCATGAGATCTCTTCATGGGTATCTAAACCACTGCTCTTGTTACTTTGGCATCTTTAATCATGTGCACCAAACTCTCTCTCTCTCTCTCTCTATATATATATATATATCATGCTTCACCTTCTCAGTCTTGTTGATGAGCATGGATCTGGAACTTGTATTACAGAAAGCAATTAACACTCAGAAATGTATCTCAACCTCAGAGACAAATGTAACATATATATAAAGAATCAGTTAGCTGGCTATTCATCACTACCCCAAGGAAAAAGTTACAAGCATACATGAAAAACCTGTAAAAGTAGTATCAGGCCTTTCTCACTCACAAGCTGCTGCCAAAACGATAGATGTCTTTCTTCTTACCAATCTCGATTTCATGTGTCTGTCGGCCTTCAGTGCTCGATGACGATGGATTCTGACCGTACTCGCTGGTTGCTGCACTGTGATCGCCGCTGGTATACTCTTGAGTCGCCAGTGCCATTTTCCTAAACTTCTTCATATCCTCGTTGTACTGGCTAGAATCATAATCAGAGCTGCCATACGAACCGTAAAACCTGCTATGGCCCGGTCTGATGCCTTCATTCAAATCTTCAAGAGACACATCTCCTTCCAAAGCACGGATGACCTGATTGGTTTTTGGACGGATTTGGGTTAGTAAAATGTTGGAAGTAGCAACACTAAGCAACAGTTATGTGATCATGAAGGCTGAGATGAATACAAAAGTTCATATAGTCGTTTAGCTTCAGACAGAAATCGATTAACTCAAACTGTAAGTGCAAGATTAGTTCAAAAGTTTGTAGGCTTCTAGAAAATAAGATGCAGATTATTGCATAGAGAATATTCCATCCAAATGTCATATTGTCTGTCAAGCAAGCAAAGAGAGAGAGCTGACTTCAAAGAAGGCATATGTTTCCCAATTTCACGGATTCATTAAACATGCCAAACATAGCTTCAAATTCATAAAAAACCTAATGCAAACACATCCAAACAAAGAACATGCATTTGAACAATGTGACAACAGAATAATGAAATCTAATTAAAAAAAATACAGAGTAGGGCAATGAAACAGCACCTGGCTCATCTTTGGCCTTCTTCGTGCTGAGTGGCGCACGCAAGCAGCAGCACAGGCAATCATGCGAGCCATCTCATCAGGGTTATAGTTCTTTCCCAATTTTGGATCAACAAGGGCATCATAGTTGCCATCTTCTAGAGCTCGAGTAAGCAACGGTCTTGCCTGCAGTTACAAACAAATCTAAGAACCGGACATGGAAGGTAAGCAGAAGCAACATCATGGTAACAAAACCAAGGCATGCAAAATACTAACCCAGTCAACTAAGCTATCATCCATGAAAGTTTGGGATGAATCAACAGGACGCCGTCCAGTGATTATCTCCAGAAGCATGACACCGAATGAAAAGACATCTGATTTATCAGTGAGTTTTCCTGAAGATGCATATTCAGGTGCCAGATAACTGCAAGAATATGTAGGCTACAGGTTAAACTATAGTGGTATCATGGACATAAAGATCTTAGAAAACATCTTAAATTCTTCATGCTTGCTACAATTCAGGAGATAACCACTACAAGATTTCTAATTGTGCTGTAAGACTGGAATATAATAGAAGAAACATCTTTAATCATGTGCTGTGAGAATTCAAGTTTCAACATTTCGACAAGGCTTTGATAGCCAGTAGACCAGATTCTCAGTAAAATATTGACAGAAAATAAGTGATAAAAAATCATAGAGCAAAGACCATAAGTTTCACAAAGTGCGTCTTTAGAAGAAGCCATCCAGGCAACATTAACAAGTCCAAAGACAAAGCAAATTGTAATGAGGAAGAAGGAAACATACCCAAAGGTCCCCATAACTCTTGTTGAAACATGGGTGTCACTATCAGAAGCAATCTTCGCAAGCCCAAAATCTGCAACCTGCAAAATCATGAGTAGATAAGCTAAGAGGAAGTTAACAAAAATTTGCAGCACAAAATAAATGCTCGTTGATCCGGAAGGTTTTAGAAAAAAGCAAAGGTATACATGGAGAAAATGATAAAGAAAAAAGGAGCACTTGCATCTACTTGATCATATCGAATCAGCGTTGCTAAGATGTTTTATTATGGCACAAACTGCATCACTAATCCTTGAACTTTGGATCAAATTAATTTATCTGGTATATCAGTTTAGTTGACAATTCAAGAGGATGTGCCCTAATTTTTGTTTTGTTAATCATGCTAGGCATGTTTGACAAACTTTTCTCACTGAGATTTATGACATACACAAGTCTAGTGATGCAGCTAGATCAGCTTTTCGCCAAGGTTTATAACTACAAGTTGATTGTCGGACCTGTTCAAATTGAAAACTGAAGTTAAGAATGCCAATTTTTAAAATTTGAAGTTCTAGGATCAGTTAAATTAACTGGAAGTCCAAGGACTAATTATGCAATTAACCATTAGTGCAAAGACATCATTTGATAAAGAAGTTTTTAAAGTGCTAGAAAAAATTTAAAAAAACATCAAGCTAATTTGTTGAATGTAAGTCTCATGACAAATTAAAAGGCTGTTAGTGGACATTTTCTTGCCTTGAGAGTATGCAAAACATAAGCACAACCAGATTTCTCTAATCTCAATTTTATCCGGTTAAATTTGAGTCATTGGCCACCAAAAAAGTGTCATGAGGAACTAAAAGATTGTTAGTGGACGCTTTCTTGCCTTCAAAATATGACAAAATATTAGCACAACCAGATTTCTTTAATCTCATTGGGCGTTATCTGGTTAAATTGAGTCATTGCCCCCCTTCCCCCCCGCCCCAACACCAAAAAGAGAAAAAGTTGGTCTTCTTTGACAACTTGAAATTTACAGGCATTTCATTTGATACGCAGCACATTCATAATGATTGAGAGATCAGCTGTGATTATTTACTTCTATTTGCATTTTGCATCCAGAAAAAAAGCCAACCCATTCTGACCAAGCCAACTTTTACATTCATCAGTTAAGACATGGGATGAATTGTGGATCTGATCAGGTGAAATGAACTCCAATCTACAGATTGATGCAATAAATCTTGTTCAAGTGGTATGCTGGATTCCATCACATGTAGTGGGGCCAAATCAAATGAAGACATTGTTTTTCATGCTCTTCAAACTCTAAATTTGACAAAATACATAACTGTTCTCAGTATGTGAGGAACCATATATTAAATGCAGAAATATTCTGTTCTTAGCTCTGGTTGTGTATACAAGAAAGACAGTCTGGTACTTCAACTAGAACATGATAAACCTAAAAAGGTGTATGCATACCTTTGCCTCAAATTTGTAATCAAGAAGAATGTTGGCTGCCTTTATATCGCGGTGAATAATCTTAGGGTGGCCTGAAGATGAAAATGCACTTCCATTAGGAACAAAGTCAGAAAATAAAGTTAGGCAGATCAACAGTAAGAAACAAATTTTTAGAAAAGTATTAAGGTATCAAAAATGAGAACAAACTCACAGTCTTCATGAAGATATGCCAATCCCTTTGCAGAACCCAGTGCAATTTTCAGTCGTGTAGGCCATTCCATAGTTGGTCGACCTCTTCCTGGACATAAACTACTTTGAAATGAAACGATCTAGCAGCAAAATAGTAATCCAAAGAAGGATGAAAAAAGTCTAAAACATCACAATGATAAACAACTAGTACAGAGTCTCACGTATTGTAGTATACATTTTGGGGACAAATCCTACCTTATTGCAGGATTGTAATCAAAAGGCGTACAGATTCAACATCTATTATCTCTAATCAAACTCTTGTATACAGTACTAGCAATCAAACAATAGTCACAAGGACCAATTTTATAATTAAATGCCACAAGTAGTTCGATGCAATCAATATTTCTGAAATTAGACAAGTTAATTCAGAGAATTTAGCAATTAACTTGTTGAGTAATTACCAACTGGGTCTTCTTGTCCTTTTAAGTTCACTTAATAAATCCAAACATAATGGACTGGACTAAATATGTTACATGCATAAAGCTGATGCAAAAACCTGCTGAATGGTCCCTCTCACCTGAATATGCCTATCAAGATCAAGATGTATTATATATGATAAAAGACACTTACCATCTAAAAGTGATCAAGAATGAATTTCTAAAAAGATTGTCATATAAATTTTCTTACATCAACTTGACACAAGGAACGTTAGTATCATGATCAGAGAGCTTAGCAACAAAAGAAGATAAATAGAACACAGCAGAATCATCTAAGCTAAAATTCCCAGCTGAAAAGATGATAGAATGGCTTACCATGCAAATGGAACTCCAATGTATTGTTCGGAACAAATTCATAAACAAGCAACCTCCTGCCTCCAGAAATGCAGTACCCGACCAATGAAACAAGATGCTTGTGATGCACACGACTAATGATCTCAACCTCTGCCTGGAATTCACGCTCGCCCTGTCCGCTACCAGTTTTTAATTGTTTGACTGCAACCTCCTTGCCATTGGGAAGCACTCCTCTGTGAACATAACCAAAACCACCTTGTCCAAGGAGATTAGCTTCAGAGAAACCATCTGTCACCCTAGCCAGTTCGTCATAAGTGAAGGTACTTTTTGAGAAGCCAAGGGCAACACCAGGAGATGGTGGAGTCAGTGGAACCTCAGACCCAGAATAATTGGAGCCAGAGCCTCCGCTGCTGCTTATCATAGGTGGAGGAGGTGCAGGCGGCGCATGGTTTGGTGGGTGCGGAGGACGTGAAGCAAATGGTGGTGGAGGAGGAGGTCCTGGAAGCACTTTGACGACATGATCCGCTAGAGGTGGGGCATTCTGTTGCCAATACTCGCCATACCGTTCATCTGAAAGCAACCCCCACATTCAGTTCGTTCAAATATCTTTTGCCAATTGGAAATCCTAAAATGCCATAAGAAAGGCAGCTACATTATATTCAAACTGATTCCTAAAGAAGAAATAATAAGGCAACCATAACAATCCTCCTTACAGGATTAAGGATGTCATCATGTGATGCACAATAGCAGCAAGTCAACACCTGTTCAATGCAAATCTTATTTGCTAAACCAGACATCAATTAGAATTCTCAGGACTACTACTTGTTAGGATTTACACCAAATGTTAGGCCATCTTCTATGTCTCCAAAATTGCAGACATCAAATCAAGCCTTACTCGGGACTTCGATTCACAAAAATATAAGCAAGTACTTTGACAAAACAACCCAATCCCATCTTATTCTTTGCTTACACGATTAAGACTCAGTCGGGTTTAATTTCCCTTTTCTAAGTGCCAAATAAGGTTTCATAGATATAAATTATAATCATGAGCAATCATCAGGAACAATATATATGAAAAAGCAAAATCTGTACCTTTGATTCGGTCATTAAATTCTTAGCAATAATTTATACCATCTCCTAGTTCAAAGATCTACCTTTTCTCCTATAATAAGTCCGTCATCAAATGATCTTAAACCACAACAGTATTCCCAAAAATACAGGAAGAACAGGAATTTAAACTACAACATTAATCCCAAAACGAGGGGAGGAACAGGAATTTTTGTAAGCACTGTGAAACAGAACGGATCTGAGGTGCAACGTAGGCTATGGATCACGTAAAAGGATTAAGTAGAGTCTTTCTTCCGTAGATCTATTCCAAAGAAAAAGTAGATCCAACCTTTCCTTTCTGGTGGAAGCGGCGGGGGACCTCCGTAGTAATGGGGCGGCGGTCGCCGCGGCCGGCGCTTCTTTTTCCAACAACAGATGCAGGCGAAGCTCAGCAGCAAGAGGATGACCACCCCGCCCACCGCGACCCCGACCACGACCGAGGTCGAGACGGAGCTCGACGACGGCGATGGGGAAGAGGGCACGGACGGGGTAGACAACGGAGTCTCGGGTGACGGAGGAGAAGGCGGGGAGGGAGGAGATCCACCGGAGGGCAACGGCGGGGACGGGGCGGATGGTGTCGCCGGCGGAGTAGGAGAAGAGCCGGAAGGGCTGGAGGGAGGTGGCGAGGCCAACGGCGGGGACGACGAGTTGGCGGGCGAGGGCGACGGAGCGGACGGGATGGCGGGCGACGGAAGGGAGGCCGGGGGCGGCGCCAAGGGGGTGGCTTGGGGAGGGGAGCCGGCGGGTGGTGCGGGGGAGGAGGTTGGCGTCGGGGTCGACATAGCCGACGAGTGCAGGAAGTGGGTTTCCTCCTCCTCCTCCTCCTCTCTCTCTCTCTCTCTCTCTCTCTCTCCGCCTTGTCGAAGGTGGTGGTGTGAAGTGGGGAGCAATGGAAGCTTGGCGCAAGGATGGAGAGGTTTTGCTGTCCGACTCCACTTCAGGGTACAGCCTTTCTGTCACAGAATCGACTCCGGGGGCCGCGCACAAAGTGGTCCACGTAGGACAATACAGCCCTACGATATCTGCATCCTGCCTGAGCCTAGACAGCTCATCCAGAACAGTGAAAGGTAAGCAACAAAGAGAAAGGCCTATACCCATGTGGACTCAACTGAGAACTACTCTTGTACTGTGCATGGCTCTCCACCATTCCATTCCACTGATTCCTTTTCACGATTAAAGCTGATTTTTCATTCTCTCTCTCTCTCTCTATCATTATATTCTACTAATTTCTTTTACAATAAAAGCTGATTTTTCCTTGCCAATAATTATCTCATCTCTTTGAAAAATTATTTTCCTGCATTTGCCACCTCATTGTTTGCTACAGTGACAAATGTGTTTTCAGATAGAATTGAAGATGCATAATGTAGCAAAATTTTCTGGTTTCCTCTGTTTAGATAGTTAAAACAAGAGATCCTGCTGTAACCTTTTTGTAAAGGGAAAAAAAAAAGAAGAATGTTAGCACATGTTCACGAAGGGTAGCTGTTTGAATGGGTGGTAACCTTTTCTTCATCTCAAAGATACTAGTGAGAGGGCTTCCTTTGTTTGTTTCTCAAGCGAAGGGAAGGGAAGAGGAGACGAGACCAGCCATGCAACATCTATTTCAATAATCACCAGTGTAATCTCTCTCTTGAGTCATCCAACTTTTGGATGAGTGTGAAACTACTCCAATCTGTGTGTGCCAGCTGCATACACATTTGAGTGAGACAGGCCAAGTGCTATATGACTTGAGCAAAAGACAAAAACAAGCATAGAGCGAGAGCTGATCTTGTAGTCCCTGTTTACCAGCTGCATACAGATGTGAAGGGGATAAGAACAGCTTGGCAGGTCTCACACTCGATTGAAAGTCTTGGTTTTGATGAGGGCCTTCCGGTGGGAGATTTCTTCCAACTTCAGCCAGCATATCGGAAGAGATTGGAGTGAGCGGAAACATTTGAGATCTTAAGATCAGTGGCTATACGTGTTCTTAGCAAGATTTCCGTATAACTTTTTGATTTTGATTAAAGATGCTATATTCAATGAAATGTTTAATGATCTAATAATACATAATAATTATGTTTAATGAGTTTATATTTTAAAATTATGTAGGATGATTCTTTTTCGATTTTAAACGTTGATGCATGTTTTTATTTAGCATAAAAATTTGGGCCTAGTGAGAAATCAAACCATATAAATTGAAACAACTAAAAATGAAATGTATTTTAAAAATTTATCTATTACTATCTTATCAATTTTTCAAAAAGAGATTAATGAATCTATTTATATTTTAAATTTCTTAAAAGTGATTTTGATGATTTTGATTATTTGAATTTGAATGAGTTTTTACCTATATCGTGATTTTGATTCCTCGGAATTATAGCTTGAAATCTTTTATGAATCAAGATCTCTTGTTATGTGGTCTCATATTATTTAAGATGAGATTTTTTTTATGAATCATGATTTTTTTTTTGAATTAAGATCTTTCATTAATATATAAATTATGATTTTGACAATTTGAGATTCTTAAGAATCAAGATTGTTTAATATGTTTCTTCTTTTTGCTATCCAAAATAATCATAATTTGTCTCTTGATATTCATAATTTATCTTCATGAATTGTATACCTCATCATCAAATTAATTTTTCTTGATATATTTCATGTGATGATTTGAAAAATGATGTAATGGAAAAAGTTTTGCACATTAAGAGATATAGTTTTGCTAGCTTGGATAAATTGTTGTAAAACTTAAACACTTGCATTGTTGAATGATTCTCCTTTTTTCCTATGACAAAGGGGGAGAAAATAAATGATAAATATTTGGTACCAACAATCATGAAGTGATAAATATTTAAAAATATTAATTTAATATTTGGTATCATGATCAAAATATTGATTTAATGCATAAAGTGATAAATGTTTAAAAATTTTAATGTATTGGTATCATGTATGATATGCTCATAGTGATAATTGATTTATTTTTGGTATCATGCATGAAACAATGATGAAAAGTAATAGTTTGAAATACATGTTATATGTTGAAGACTTGAAACCATGTTTTGGTATCATGCATATCCAAGTAATATTGATTTAAAAATTTATTGATTTAGTATCATGCCCAACGTGATAATGATGATAACTTGGCATTTCTTATGAGAACACTTTATGGGTTAAGATTTATTTTTTTTATCCAAATCATAACCTTGATTTCTCGATATTTGATACATGAGATTTTTTTATGAATCAAAATCTTATTTTTAAACTCTCATGTTTATTTTTATTATTTACTAAAAGAGAAAAAAATTACAAGATTATATTCTTCCCTTCTATTTGACAATAACATAGGAGGAGCAAATTTTGCTAGCTAGCTCACATACTTCAAAAAGAAGCAAAAAATTGCTAGCTTGCACATCATAAATAGAAGCAAAATGCTTGCTCATCTCAAACGATGTAAAATTTTTGCCAACTTTCATAGGTGTAAAATTTGATAGCTTGTATATTCCAAAATTATGTAAAACTTGTTAGAATCAAGAGTGGCACTAAGAGGGGGGGTGAATTAGTGCAACGAAAATTTTTTCGATTTTCGTATAAAATATTTCATACGTTCAATGAAAACCGAATTGGAAAGATAGCAACTTGAAACGTATGAGAGCGTAAGCAAGATGAGGAGGAGAAGCAATTTGCTATGACATGATTTGTAGTTAAAGTAAATTACATAAATGAAAAGCAAACCAAAATTTAGAGTGGTTCAGTCAACGTGACCTACATCCACTTTCAGATTCCTCCTCCGACGAGGTCTCCGGTGTCCACTAAAGTCCTTCCTTCAATAGGCGAAGGCCAACCACCTTTTACAGCACTTTCTCCTTTTGCCGGGTTTAGGAGACAACCCTTATATGTCTCACTCCTCTTTCTTGGATGGTTACAAGGCTAAGAGATAAAGAATGAGAACTCTTCACTTTTACAACACTTTAAGACTCAAGAACTCAAGATTATACCAATAAGTTTCGTACCCTTTCATACAGAAAAGGGTGGGGTATTTATAGACCCCAATGACTTTCAAAAATGGAGTCAAAAAGTGTCTCATCCCAGATTTTCGGGGTACTGGCGGTACCACCGCTTGACACCTGACACTGGGCGGTACGACCGCTTGATA
>LVTN01000621.1:85425-167790 GCA_001649415.1 Musa itinerans | reverse complement strand
TATGTATGTATGCCTTACACAAATTGTACGAAGAAAAGGTCATGATGATGATGAATCTAATGACTGAGGTAGAATCCTGTTGAAGCATTAAGCTGCTGAAGTCAAACCACCGTGTTATTTGCCACTGGCATATAACACAGTGGCATGTATGTATGTATGCCTTACACAAATTGTACGAAGAAAAGGTCATGATGATGATGAATCTAATGACTGAGGTAGAATCCTGTTGAAGCATTAAGCTGCTGAAGTCAAACCACCGTGTTATTTGCCACTGGCATATAACACAGTGGCATGGCAAGGCTTGATATAACACAGTGGTTTTTGTCCACACAAGAACCCAACAGAATTTACTTGTATGCTTATCTCTAAGTCCTCTCATATTTCTCCAGCCTTGAGAAGTTGCTCAGCAGCAGTGAGGGTTGACTCAGAGAGCTGGGTTTCTTCCCAACAGTGTTGATGATACAAATGAAGCATGACCCTTCTTAATCATCAGCTATGGACCAGAACTAGCCCTGTTTTCTTAATAGGTTAGCTTAGAATTTTAACGAGCTAGTCAGTAATCCCTATTCTTGGGTCCAGAAACATAGTTGGCTTTGCAAGTTTCGGGTGATATGCCCAAACCTGACTTGGACTTTTATCCTTGGTCCTAGCATGTTTGTTCCTAATAACGTATTCAGAAAAGCGTTGGTCAAATTCAGACCTGGATATGTTCCATAAGAGCATATATTATATGATGCTGAAAATTTTCTTTTATGAAGTCAATATATTATGACAATAAAGTGACATTAAACTAGTACTAATGCTGTATCACTAAATTGATGTACATGTTCAAGGTTCCCTCCCACAGCACAGAATAATCAACCTACATATATAGCTTGCAAAATAGGTAATAAAAATGATATGTTGAATTAATCAAATCAAATTGAAAAGAGGTTTTGATGTTTAGATCATGGGCAACCTTGGTTGAATTAAGTTTAGTTAAGCAATTTCTGTTCTCTTTGGGAGTGAACTTTGATGGGTGATAAGGGTCCTTGATCACATCATACAGATAATTAGCTTAAACAGTTATGATGAACTAAATGGTTGATATTGTCATATAGATAATTAGGCAGTGATGAAAATCTAGTTAATTTGTAATATTGTAAAGACAAAATGCTAGGATCAATATTCATTATCTTTTAAGCAAAATGTTTAAATTTAAAAAAAAAATCATTATGAATTTGATACTTCAGAGCTTTGATCTCAGTAAACTGATTATTGCTCTTTTTAGGTTGAAGTGTATTTGAGGTGCTTGCCGTTAGGCTAAAAGATGTACACTAGTTCAACATACAGTGCCAGTTCTGTTAGAAAGTGGTCAAGTAATATCACCTCTTTACTGCATCTTTCCCTCTCAATCTCCTATTGACCTTCACAAATATTGTCAGAAATGAAGCAAAGTGGTTTGTCTTTTGTGCTTTTATCTCACCGACTTCTCTTGACCCAAAGTTCTTTTCTCCCAAGTCAAATCCCTAATTTAATATCCTTTTTATGGTGTTGATCCTTTTTTAAAAGGACGGTGTAGTGTGTGACGCTCCCACTAATGATTATTCTCAAGTAGTGTTATGCAAGGAGGGTATTTTCATGACTCAGATATGAATGATGACCTGTGAATATTTTTGTGTCTATAACTTTTGAACAGGATATGCATGTGTATTTTTTTTTCGGTTATGTGTTTTTAACTACGTAGTAAAACTATCAAACACTACTATGTACAGGAAACCTATCATTTTGTTTAGCAAGTTAGCATGTTTCAAAATTATCCACTTTTCCACTATACTATTTTTTATAACATTAGTAAACTGAAAGTTGATATCCTATTCTTAGTCATGCATGTAGAGTATGTGCGGAACTAGACTCTTATCATACAAGTTGCAAATGCCTTATTCTGGTGCCTAAGCTGGACCTTTGACTTCAATTCTAATGTCAATACAGTGAGGATTCCTTTCTTTTACTTATCTTCAAATATGTGAGCGTTGAATTTGTAAATTTTCTTTTATCCATTCCCCTATATGTTGAGACAAAAATGTACCTAATGTAGTGTTGAATGACGCTAAGAACTTGTTACATTCCATATTTTGATATTTCTGTTTCTAACCCATAACATTTTGCAAGAGAACATTGGTCATCTATGTGCACAATATTGATTTATCCTTGGTGACCACCTGCCAAACTAAAGCTTTTACTTCCATAGTTATCCTTTTAGTGAACAGAAAATTCATGGTTTTGAATGATTGTAGGCAGCAATTGATTGGTCTGGAAGCTGCCTAGGTTTGATACTGGGCAATATCTTAATTGATCCTATGTTCTGCTTGTAGTAACCCCCCATCACAGAAGCAGCACTAGTGGTGGCACTCTGCTCCATGGTCTATAGATCATTGCTTCCATCTGCAATGACCGCAGATGATAACGATGCATGTCCTAAATGTTAGAGAAAAGAAAAAATTAAAGGAATGATGAGAAAGAGAAGGAAAACAAGTTTTCATTTGCTGTAATACATCTTCATAACCAAGGTTGTAAAAATTGAAAGTCATAGGTGGGTTGTTAAGTCATATTTGGTGCATTTACATTATAATGTAGTGAATATGAGAACAAATATCAAATGGCACTACTTTAAAAAAGAAACTTTACTTGGCTTTGAAATTTTTTATTTCTAGTACAAATAGAAGCACTAATGTGAGATACGACAAACTAGAGGATGCAAAGATTCAAGGTACTGGGACTAAAATGAATGATAAAGAGAAGAAAAAGGATAAATAATGAGAATACTTTGATAGGACACGTATGATTCATAGGAAAACCATATCGACTATGAAAATATAAGCAGAACAAGTTCAACCGCATACCAGTTCTTGGTTGATAGTGGACAATGATGGCACCCTTCCCGAATAGCTTTACTTGGTCCCTAAGTTTGAACCATTTGTTTCTTTCCAGTAGTTTGGTTTGGTTGTTTGTGTAAAGCTTAGAAAAAGTATATATATATATATATATAGAGAGAGAGAGAGAGAGAGAGGAGAAGGTAGAAACTAGAATTCCTTCAATCTTACTTTCAGTGCAAAATTTGTTGGTATCTCACATTCATACTACCATACAAACAATGGAAAAAAGATTTTATTCATCCATTCATTTGTTCAATCAAGAAGGAACTATACACTTCCCTTATTAGATACACACAAAATGTAAATCTACAATAAGATTACTTTAGAAAATTGAATTTTAAAATTGTAACCGTTGAATCAAGGTTTGTTGACCTACTTTTTTTTTAGGATGATAAACTTTCAAATGTATTTTGAAAGATAATATGCCCTTTGAGCACAATATTTGATTGACATAGGTTTATTTATTTGTGGAATTTTTTCAACCAATCTTGAACTTCCATATAGTGACAAAATCATCAAACGGACCTTGTAATCTTCCACCAATTTGAATTTTAACTTTTGCATTCCATTTGGCTTTCTTTTCCTTTTCCTTGAGCAATCAAGGAAATATATGAAATTTAAGTGGAAACATACGAAATGTTGCCGTGTGACAACTTATGGTGTTTATATAATCCTCCCCCTTTATATTACCAAAATCATTCTTTCAATAGAAAATCATGGTGAAAGTGAAAAGTGTGGTCAATCTGAAGCCAAATTTATGTTCACTACCAATCTAAAGGGGTTTGGATTGGTCTTTCTACTTTCTACATTTAGTAGATACGGAATGTGCCTTGACTTCCATGGTTATGCTTTTACTTTGTGGTCATCAATAATTTTGTTCATGATTAGAATGAATAGGTTTATATATGTTTATCATTAAATGATTATTGTTGTGTATTGGTACTTTCTTTTCATTCTAGGTTGAGATCTCTGCATCCTTGGGTGAGTGCATCCTAGATTTCTGTATTCCTATTGTATATCTTTTATTAATAAAACACAGTTAATGTCTCTGTTTTGTTCCCTCTTCTCTTTGTTGGCATTTTTGTATGGCAGCAAAGTGCCCGGGTAATATGTGATTGCCTGTTCATAAACCAAGATATGGTGTATGCTTTAGCATGTGACAAGCCCAGGATATAACGACACAAGTAAAGTATGTTGCATTGACCAGCACAAATATGCCATATTGTGTCTACTTCTGGTCACATACTCTGGGCATGAATCTGGTAAATTCCAGTAAAGCATACTGTTAATTTGATTGTTCTCTTTATTTTCTGTCAGCAGCTGCTATTTAATGATACAACAGCGGAAACTTGCCATTCAGAATTTCAATCAGACCTTGTTATCTTTTGATTATATATCTTGGTAATCAAAATGGATCTTATCCTGTTCTTTTTTATTTGCTTCAGTTGCTTCTCTTGAATTGGCATTATAACAATGTTTCTTTGTGACTACAGCATGTTCTCTACATCTTTCTTTTTGATACAAGCGCAGAAAACCTGCTGTTTGCATTTCCTTTTTCTGTGGTTATATTGGTTATCCAAACGATTTTCTTCGCCTTTTCTTTCATATTTCTCTCTTGTTTTCTTCACAGAATCATCACAACAGCAGATTATTGGTGTTCCTGTATCTTCTTCTTCTTTCTTCTTCTTCATTTTTGTGCTACCACAGTCTCCATGATCTAACGTGCTTATGATTTTTTTGTGGAGCTAGTTGTTAATACAATTGCCAATATGTTATTTCTTGACAAGGTGATGTTTCATTCGGACACGACCAATATGCTAGAGGGCTGCTTGTAGGCCTCATAAATGTCATGCAACAGATCCGAACCCTGATCACATGATCTCAACTAAATTAAGATGCACACTGAATGATTAGAAACGCTGGATCAGCTAACTGATATTAGCAGTTAAATACTTAATGCTGTTCATTGACATTTATGCTTTGTCAACCACAAAATACAGAAAAAGGAAATCAGCAAATTGAGTAATTTTGAGCTGAATGACATCATAATGCATAGTTTGACAACAGTCGGAAAGAATAGTTGCAGTATGGCTATTATTATCATCATAACTAAATATCAAGCATTTTTAGATATTAAGATAATTGCATCGAGGATTAATATGGCAAAGTAGGGCTCAGTCTTATATCCCAACAAGACGAGCTCGTGAGTGGCAGTTAGAGTCTGGTGCATATCGTCTATGCGGTGTTCTTATGGCATAGACTGGGACGTCAAAAATGACCCCTACTCTTCTTCAGCTTCATTGCATCCTGTACTAGTGCTTTTGCTGCAAGCTGATCAACTTGAAATAGGCACCATTCCTGTTCTCAACCAGAGCAGAGTGGCTCCCCTGTTCCACGATTCTCCCGTCCTGCAACACCGAGATGACATCAGCGTTGTGAATGGTGGAGAGCCTGTGCGCCACTATGACGGTGGTGCGGTTCCTCATGACCCGCTCCAGCGCGTGCTGGACCACGCGCTCCGACTCCACATCCAGCGCGCTGGTGGCCTCATCGAGCAGCAAGATGGCAGGATTCTTTATGATGGCTCGGGCGATGGCGATCCGCTGCTTCTGGCCTCCCGACAGTTGGATCCCTCGCTCCCCTGCCTTGGTCGAGTAGCCCTCCGGGAGAGCACTGATGAAGGAGTGGGCGTTTGCGAGCTTTGCAGCCTCCACAACCTCTGCTTCTGTGGCACCATCCTTGCCGTAGACGATGTTGTCGTAGATGGTTGTGGCGAAGAGCACGGGCTCTTGCTGAACCAGGCCGATGTGCTTGCGGAGCTCCTTCAGTCTCAGCCTCCTTATATCTTTGCCTGCAAACCACGCTCACTCACAGAGATCAAGACCAATAAAAGAAAGAAGAAGAAGAAGAAGAACAAGTACTTGGGAAGAGGAGACAAGCAGACCGTCGATCATCACTTTTCCAGCAGTCGCATCATAAAATCGTAGTATCAGAGACAACACCGTGCTCTTGCCTGATCCGCTCATTCCCACCAACGCCATGCTCTTCCCAGCCTTCACTCTCAGATCGAAGCCTCTGAAGATAAAGACATCCGGCCTCGAAGGATAACAGAATTCTACTCCTCTCATCTCGATAGCGCCCTCGACCCTTCCAACGTCCTCCCCGACCTCGGGCGGCACCTCCGTCCTTCTATCAAGCACCTCGAAGACCGATGCTGCCATTTGATTCCCTTTGATGATGTCCGGAGCCAGAGCCAACGTCTCTCCCATGGCTAACGCCGTCACTATGAGGACCATGAATGATTTCATCACCGACTTGAAGCTGGCAAGCCCTTTGCCCATCAGGACTGAGCCATACCTGCACAAAACATAGATTGCACTGTCACCATTATAACATACAACCTCTGATAGCTGAAACAGAAACAGATCGTAGCGTTTCATTCGAGATTAGGCTATATGTGAAGCACAAGAATCACAAAAGAAGAAAGTGCATGCATTGGTTACCACAAAGCAAGCCCGTATGAAGAGAAGAGGAAGCACTGGGAGACGCCGTAGAAGATGCCCGCAGTCTGCCCGCGTCGGAAAGATCGCCTGGACGGCTCCCTGAGCTCCTCGACGTAGAGATCGATTACTTTCTGTTCCGAGCAGAAGGCGGCCACCGTTCGGATGTTGCTCACGGCCTCAGCAGCTAGCATGTTTGCTTTCAGGTACGTCTTGCTCAAGTTTCCTCCATACCCCCTCATGAACAGCTTCTGCAGTGCGTCGCATATGAAAAGAAGAAGGAGAGAACGGCTGACCCTACGCAACAACAGGCTAAGACTGCAAGCGAGGGAAAGGTGGGTGTACCTCACTGATATGCCCACTGACCATCAAAGGGTATGTGGCCAGAACCACCAGAGTTATTCGCCAATTAATGATGAAGGCAATGATCAAGGAGGTTACGATCATTCCGACGTTCTGCAGGAGGATTGTGGAACGATCCACCACGATGGTCCGCAGCAGAGTGGCATCCGTCTCGAGGCGCGACGTCAACATCGCGCTGGTGTTGTTCATGTCGTCGAACCAACCGATCTCGTTCCTTAAGATCCCTAGCAGAGCGAAATGCAGAGGTTATTTCAAGCAGTGACGAAGACAGAACAAAACACTCTTTATAGCTGGTTGGTTCTGTTCAAGGACTTTACCTCCAAACATCCTCTCCCTCACCCGAAGAGTTAGCCTTTCGCCCATGATGCCAAAGTTGAGGTGTTCGATGACATGGAAGAACACAGTGAGAACGGCCCCACCGCAGAACAACAGTGCGATCTTCTTCACCTCCCTCTGGGTGGTTTCCCAAACCATGTAATAGGAAACAAGCGCCTGGGTAACTCCGAGCGCAAAGAGCGGCATCTGGGCACCTGCAACGAAGGCACCTAACGTGCCAATGACTCCAAAGATCCAATCAGGCTTGACCATGGAATACAACTTCTTGAGAGACACAGGCTTCGCTTTTGCCACATCGGTTGCTTCAGGGGCATAACGACTGCCGGAGTCCTTATCAGACCTGAAGCTAGCCCCCAAGCTTGTGTTTTTTGCGGACAGCTCTCTGGAGTATTTGATGCTGAGATCACCAAATGGAACGAATCAGAATCACGCGCATCAGCAGAACAGAAATAGTCGGAGCCGAAGTATAGATGGATGTTCACCTTAGCGGTCGCCCGATGCTCGGGCTCTCCGCCGGCGTTGGCCGCTGATGGTAAGCAGTCTCCTGGAGCTTCACAAGTGAAGCGTAGGCACTGGTGGGATGAGACATGAGCTGGTCGTGAGTTCCCGTCTCGACGATCCTTCCGCCATGCACGACCGCAATGATGTCCGCATTCCTGATGGTGGACAATCGATGCGCCACCACCACCGTGGTACGGCCTATCATAACCCTGTCGAGCGCTTCTTGCACGCTCTTCTCGGACTCCGCGTCGAGGGCACTTGTGGCTTCGTCGAGGAGGAGGATCGAAGGGTTCTTCAGGATGGCTCTTGAGATTGCGATGCGCTGCTTCTGCCCGCCTGATAGTTGAACCCCTCGCTCACCCACCTGCAACAGCATGTTATCCATTAATAAGAAGAAGATCGAGATGTACCGAGAGCCGTTTATGATGCTGAGTTCCAACTCCGAACATCCGAATCGATCACCTGCGTCTCGTATCGGTCAGGCAGGTGTTTGATGAAATTAATGGCCTCAGAAAGCTTTGCAGACTGCGCTATTTCGTCGATGGTGGCATCATCCTTCCCGTAAAGTATGTTTTCTCGGATGCTTGTTGCGAAGAGGGCAGGCTCCTGATTCACCAACCCGATTTGCTGCCGGAGCCACTTGAGATCCAGATCCTTGATGTCATGCCCATCCAACAGGATCTGGCCTCGTTGGGGCTCGTAGAACCGCTCGATCAACGAGATAACCGTGCTCTTCCCCGACCCACTTCCACCAACAAGTGCAACGATCTTTCCCGACGGGATGTCTAGATTCAGCCCATTAAAGATGAGGACGTCAGGACGTGATGGATAGCTGAAGTGAATATTGACAAACTTGATGTGCCCGTCCACGCCGGCCAGTTTCCGCCCCGTCTTGGCACTCGTTCTGCTAACCGTGTTTCTCTCGATCATCTCAAAGATGGAGTACGCGGCAGTCCTTGCTCTCAGAAACGTGGAGATGTTTGGTGCTGCCTGGCCTAATGACCTGTGCAACAAGGCATCTATCTGTGAGATCACGGCCTACAAATTGTGACACTGAAGACGAGAGATGAGGAAAAATAGAGAAGAATCTGAAACCAGAGATGAGGAAAAATAGAGAGGGAATTGTGACACTGAAGAAGAGAGGTACATCAGCACTGGAACAACAGAACGAGACTTACAGCCCAGCGATGACGACGTTGAGCATGGTGGTGAAGGATTCTCCTCCGTTTGCTATTTTCTTGTGGACGACGATGCTGGTGAACCAGACGAGGAGAGCCCAGGAGAGGAAGAGAACGCAGTGCATGGAACCAAGGCCGAGTCCCTTGGCCAACCCACCCTTCTTCCCATACTCGTACGTATTCATCAACGCACTTCTGTACGACCTCACCGCCTGCTCCTCCCCCACAAACGCTTGCACGGTGCGCACATTGCCGATCACCTACTCCGAGAGAAGCACTGAACACACATTAAGAGGAAGAAGAAGAAGAAGAAGAAGAAGAAAAAGAAAAGATGGTACTGAATCTAATGGTTTCAGAATGGAGAACAGAGACCTCCTCAGCTATTTCTCCGGCCTTGACATAGGATTTCCGGACTCGAGCAATTAGGCCAGTGGCGACGTAGGCGTAGATTCCACCAGCAATGGCGATCAACGGGACGATGGACAGTGTGACCAGACTGATCTGCCAGACGCTAGCGAAGCCGATGGCAAAGCCTGCGATGAATCTGCTGATGTAGTGCATGAAGTTTCCCACCTGCATGCGGTGCCAGACGTCAGCCATATTCGGGAACAAAAATATTCGTGGAATCATATATGCCCTTGCTTGCATTCGCAGTGCACGAAGAATCAAAATCCGCATCATCCACAATCTAATGCAAGTACGTACCATAGAGTTTTACAAGCAATTCAGCATGTTTTTTTGGCCAGACAACTAACAGACCGAACATAGGGCCAATCTACTGTATATTTTTATCAGCTTCAGCTAAAATACCCCATCATGCGATCGTCAGCGGAACTTAATTAACCCTTCTCATGGTGAGAGATGCAGCTTCGAGGATTTAACCACCTCATGGTTTTCCCTACGCCTGAGCCCAATTCAAGCCTCCATAAAAGCTTCACAGGCCAAGCATAGATTTGATGACACTCGATGGCTACGAGTTCCGCAGTGAAACAAGGAAAGATACAATGAGTCTCGTGAATATGAGAATGAATGATGGCGACATGACTCGTCGAACACCACGGCAGGCTTTGGCAACCGACACGGCATGCGGAGGTAGAAGAATTATTTCTGCAGCATTTTCCCGCGATGCAACTTATTGCGCAACAGAAAAGCTGCACGCCCCTCTCTCTCCCTCTCTCTCTCACTCACTCTCACTGTACGACGACCTTGATTTCTGCGTTGAGACAGAGCAGACTCCAGCGTTCCAGCTCAGCTTGGGGGCACGCCATTAAATAGGGGGAGAGGGAGGTCACAGGATGCGATGACAGATTAATATGCTGTCTTTCGTTACAGTAAAAAAACAAATGCATCAGGTTGGTAGCTGTTTAGATATCGGCATGTAATTGCTATTATGGAATAGATGATGACTAGTACTTGAAAAAGAAGACTGCAGCTATAAGATTTAGAATACAGGAGAGAGAGAGAGAGAGAGAGAGAGAGAGAGTATTAACATGTAAGAAAGTAACGCTCGAGAGAACTAAAATTCACAACATGTAGTATTTCATCGGTGAAGCAGTCACCAAACCATGTAATCTGCCTTGTTTCTGATGTCAACCAGGTTTTCCAAAGAAAGTGATAGCCCACATTACTCGGTCAATCACAAAGGTGGCATAGCATTTATGAACCGAACCTACCCCCGGAAGGCACTCACTCGTTCAGTTCTATAAAGTAAGATTTGCTGGCGTAGCCAAAAGAAGAAGAAGAAGAAGAACAGTGAGATTAGCAGATATTTATTAGGTCACTGAGTTTTAGAGAAGAAGAAGAAGAACAGTGAGATTAGCAGATATTTATTAGGTCACTAACTAAATTTCAGATGAGTCAATAATGAAAATATATTCTTAAAATTTAATTAAAGATGCTACTCTGTATAAGGACTCGGTGACAGAAAAAACAACGCACAATCAATTCTGAGGAGGTTTCTTTGTGATTTTGAACGTTTCTCTCCTTGCCTTCACAATTAATGCGTGCAACAACTCCAATTTATTTCCAAGGCACAGGAAACATTTGTGGCACGCACAAGGAAAGAGACATGACATCTAATTTACAAGATGGGGAGGTGTTTCTTTCCATTTTATTTATTTATTTATTTATTTTTCTTGAAAAATCATCTGCTCAAGAAAATAAAGCAGCTAAGCCACCATAACCTAAATATATTTAGGAAATAAAGATGCATTCATGGCCCACTAAACACCAGCCTCAACGTTCAACGATCTCAGCTAAACACTATCATGAGTATATGGACATACATGTAAACAAATCATAGGAAATGTACGTACCTTCTCGGAGATGGCATCCTGCACCACAATAATATCGCTTGTAATGGCTGCAATCACCTCTCCGGTGGAAGCCTCCGTATCAAACACCGCTATGTCCTGATCTAACATGGAACGCAGGTAAGCCAGCCTCATCTTCGCCGCCTGTCTCTCTCCTGTGTGCATCCAACAAGCCACCTCTGCAAAACACCAAGAGGCTCATCATCGTCAAGCTTGGTCGAAGGTCCTTCCAGCTTTCCATCTCTCTCTCTCTCGTCTTACCGGTCCACGAGGAGAACAATATGGCAATGCCCAGATAAACGAAATCCAGCGAGTACTGCAGAGAAAGGATCGGAGATCTCAGGCCAGATGTTGCATGTATCGTTTGCAGCTGGGCGCAGTCGTGCGTACCTTGGCGACCCGGTGTGAGACCGTGGTGGGGAAGAGGAAGGCGACCCCGATGATGTTGATGAGCTTGCCGAAGAAGATGAAGAAGACGGGCACGGACGCGCCGTGCGCGCAGGCGCCGATGGAGCCGAGGGCCATGAGGACGTAGTCCCATGTGTCGGCGAAGGCGAAGAGCTTGAGGAAGGGAACCTTGTGCACCTCCTTCTTGCTCGCCCCGTCTTCATGGCTGCTCTCAGGGCCTACCACCGAGTTCATCTTCTTTTCTGGGAGGGGGAGAGGAGAGGGAAAGGAGAGAAAGAGGGGGCGCGGCGCGAGGGAGGAGCTGTGCCAGTACAAAGCTACATAGCTCGGAGGGGGAAGGCTATGAGGAGGCTTTTGGGTTCAGTGGTTGGGGTGGCAATTGAGGAAGGTTGTGCCATTACTGCGCCCAAACAACCGGCTTGACCCATGATTTCGGAAATATGATTGCTTCGACTTTATGAGTTATCTCACGAGTCATGAGATGTCACGAAGCATACGAAGGCCGTGCATGGCCAGCTCAAGTCGAGAAATGTAGGTGAAGTATGATGGCCGTGCATAGGAAGGCCGTGCTTGTCCAGCTCAAGTCGCCAAATGTAGGTGAATTATATAAGCATACCAAACTCCTACTTTACTTACTACATCTCATCTGGTCCAAGCTATAGCTGAAACCATCCAACTTACTACCCACTTGTACCATTCGATTAATAATCGGACTGGATGTGGATAAAAACCGTGCTCAACGTCTTGATGTTGCCATGGCGTTTGGATTTGGATTTGGATTTGGATTAATTGGGGAGAAGAGCTTCAGTGAGACTCTTCTCCGCTGCGCGTTTTGGTTTGCGGAGATACTGTTCTACAGCTTACTAATTAAATGCTGTAGCGAGGACAGTTGAGCAGCGGATGGTTGCGGAGATGAACATTGGTTTCTTCCATCTCACAGAGATGTGGCATTAACTGCAGAGAGCGAACGAGCGAGAGATTTAATGTCCCATGTGACACTACAAAATAGTCGTCATTGCGTTCAGATTAGACTCCAGACATCATTCTGGATTTCTTCTTAAATTGTAGGTAGAAAAGGGTTGCCGATTAGATTCGTTGCAAGTAATTGGAAATCAATGAACATTTGTTTAGCTACGGTGATACAGGAAAGAAAGAAAGGGATACACGTAGATAAGCTACGCCATGCAGCATCTCCCACAACAGCAAAAGACGCATGCATCGATACGTAGACGTTGTTGGCCAGCCTGCTTTTAACCTCGACTGGATTTGGTAGCACCATCACGGTCCTCCACCATTATCCACTCATCAACAAACTGTAAGGACCACAGCCGAGCACACGTCACTATATATATATATATATATATATATTTTTAATCTCAGAATCTAAAACTTGCAAGCATTGAAATCGTTAATTTGCAGTGGGCCTCGCTCCATTAAAGGATGACAGAGAAAGTGCACTGAACTCCTTCTCTACCTTAATTAATAGACATGATAGAGAGAGTAACCTGTCATTTGCTTTGCAATCCTGACATCCAACTGTGAGACGTGGATGTTGGGGTAATTAGGCTGGTATTGTATCAGCCATCAGGGACAGCTAGTGCAACTACCTGCCTCTGCAGGCCTTTAACTGCATCCTAAATGCAGACAAACTCCTCCACCTACCCAACTCATGGGGCAGCTTCGTTTCCCCTTCACACAGGGAAGGCCGGAAGGGCACATAAATCCGAAGCTGCTTTTGTTATCTTTGGCTTCTGTTTAGAGGACGAATAAAAAGGACCCAAGTTATGGCACTTATCTTACGACAAGCTGTCGCCATGGTTTATACCCTTTTATCTCACGAGTCACCACAAAGGTACCACCACTTCAACCCATAATAGGTTTGGGAAGATTGCTCATTCCTCATCACGAGTATTCAAGAGCACAACACTACTAATTAATGCACATTAGCATTAACCAAGTTTCTAAAATCTCTCCATCCGTACAAAATACAAGCATTTGGTCCACAAGGCATGTGAAAACTTCAATGAGGAAGCTTATTTTCAATATACAGAAACAAACTCGATGGTATGTGTCTAATTGTTTATAGGTGATATAAAACAAGTGAATCTTTTTAAATCCTCGGTCTGATTCAAATGGCTATCTATACACTTTGACACGCAGAATTATCAGCGCCAAGGATCCTTCTGTTTTGAGCAACCATAAGGCTACTTGTTTCTTTACACTTGAGATATCTGGGAATATGCTTCTCCTGTTTCCTCCACAGCTTGGAAGCCAGCATTTTAAAAAGGTCTCTCAAGTAAGCTGCCACTGCTGCCACCATGTTTCTGCACAGGAAAACAGGTTCATCATCAAAGGAACATGGAAAAAGGGAGACAGGCAAAAAAGAACATCTATAATATATGGTAGGTAATTCACATGTTATTAATTCTCAAAGCCTCCACATTTTGGGAGGCTGGCATGGCAAATACTTTTGTTGTTTCTTATACAATGTTCATATTTGAATGCTATTTAATTCGTTCATGGTGTTTATATTTCAATCACTAACAATCATTTGGTTTTCTTTAATATTCTCAAAAAACTATGCCCAGATTAAGGTCAAAATTCAGAAAGTCTTAACGGGCAAGAAAAGAACTAATTTACTTGAGATAGGATGCCATCCTCAAATAAGCAATGACAATAACATATTTTAAGATCTATCTGATGTGTCTCATGGTTGAATAATTATGATATGTGGTTCATAACTAATTTTGATACAGAAATGGGAACACAGTGCCAATTAGTACAACGAAGAAGTGATGGATGGTAAAAATCAGTTTAAATATTAAAACACGACTAAGCTCCTCATTGTGTTATTTCCTAAGTTGGTAAATGCTTCTCGTTGTGTGCAAGGCATAGGTTGTATTAGAACTTTGTGATAAGTGTCTTTTCATTTTTGGGGTAAAGAATCTAAGTGGGAGATTCAAAAGATATATAATTGATGCAACATCATGCAAAGTAAAATGTAAATTTTACTAAATAAATAAAAACTATCATTCATAAGACTTCAGCAACTCAAATGAAGTTAGTTATGAATAGAAAAAGGTATCTTAATCAGAGGTCATAAACCGAATGAATAATTTCTCAAGAAGCACCTGTTGTTTCCAAGTTCATAGCCAAGTAGTATGCACTAAAGATTTAGCAAATGCAGAAGAGTTGATAAAACTTTTTCATGGCATCAGTGACTAAATTCTTCACCATATTTACATATAGTTGGACCTTCGAATACCACAAATCACCCCAATTAAGAATCCCAAATTCTTAAAACAAATACATGTCTACCAGCTAAATTATCATAAAATTTGCATGGAGCAGGAAACAGAGCAGTATCTGAGTCAATTAGCAGTTCAAGCATATTCAGTGATTCCATTTAGGCATAATTATCACGGCTAGGATGGTCAAAGTAATTCAACACCAGAGACATGTGCAATATGTAAATATGCAAAGTTATCATGAGACAAAAGTAAGGAACTTTCTCCAAGGGAACAAAAAAAGCAAATTCTACTGCTTAATTTGCATGTTTCTCATACAATAAGCGCAAAAATTTTGACTAAAAAAGATCCAAGGTATCTAACATACAAGTAACAGCCATCACTTCCCAGATTTAAATTAAAACTTAGAGAAGGGAACTCACGAGAGCTTTTCTTGGTGGTAGTTGTAAAAACAAATGAGTAAAAGCAATATATTATTTACATGCAAATCAATAGATGAACACATTGCATCACCAAGATGACTAGTAAAAGGAATATACGTAAAATACACAACTATTAGTAGACCACACCATGTTTTCTATCGGAGATATATACTTACAATGGAGAGCAGAGAGAATGGCCACCATTCACATAGTAAACAAACAGATATGAATCATAATGCTGGCCATTAATGTAATAAAACTTCTGCAACCGTCTTACGCACGCAAACGACATCTTCTCATAGAAATGTATGGCTGGCAAGTTGTAGGAAATGACATGCAAATACACTGCTCTACAATTTGTGATGCTTGAAGCATATTTGATTACCTCGCAAACAAGCGAAGTAGCTGCAAATGCCATAGTGAGATTAGCATAAAACACTATCTGGTGCATAAAAGCAATTAATAAGCTAGACAAGGTATCGACCGATCCCATGGTTTCTATAATTCTCCACCACACCAAGTGTCAAGATATAGACTAGCATTAGATCTTGCCTTGAGGCATTATACCTAAGCAAATCTGAAATCTGCATGACCAACATAGAACAATACAATTGTTACTGCGAGAAACATGTGCTGGAATGAAAATAAACATTAATCTCAGACACCTCGCTTTCTTTTGCTGACATAAGACGTGTCGTGACGAATCCAACTAGTTTATCACGGTCGCCATCCAACCTGCTAACATCAACAGCAGCCCAAGAGACTATTCCATGGCCTTGCACCACACTGAGGAAGAAGTCTCTTTCATACCTGCAAACATTGTGAAAATTTATCCTGACATCTATGACCACAATGACGACTTTAGGTAAACAAAATTTCTTCTGAAGTGGTATTCTGACAAATCAAACACTGAACACAATAACACATTTAATGGGATACCTTATAGGAAATAAAGCTACATGGATCTCCTCAAGGACTTCAAGATCAGAAGGTAGTATTGGCCTATATATGATAATCGGTTGATGAGCACCTCTTGGTTCCAACATTAGAAATTTCACTATTAGTCACTGGTAGTGAGAGAACATTGAAGAATAGAGTAAAAAGCTTGACTTCATTGATGCCACATCTAATTGATGAGGTTGAATCTTTTTATCTCCCTGCAAGAGTATGAAAATCGTCAAATCATTTGAATGACTCCTAAGCAAAAGTGGCCAAAAAAAATCCTCCTAAGAAAAAATAATCATGCTTTTCAGACCCTTAGGCCTTATCTCACAATTTGGTTAAGATATTGGTCATAAATTATAAATAGTGTTTACCAAAAGTATGTATCTATCACCCATGAAGATCAACAAACCCATGCGTGCTTCTATAAACAACACAAGCTACAAAGCATACCTAGACAACACCTCATACATCTGATTGTATATTTGAAAGTGGCTTAGTTAGTGGCTAAATAAATTTGAATTATAACTTCATTATGAGATGAAAAATGCTCTACCTCATATACAACATCATGTTGGCCAAAACTCACTGCAAAATGAACTTTCCTTCCATAAACACATGTTCATGACTAAATTCTAATAACTTCCTAAGGTGGTTGCTTGCAGCTCCACTGAACTTGTCAACTCTAAATTTCAAACAATATTAACAAAGTTAATGTCTGATATTCCTTATTTCTCAACATAAATAGATACTAAATGTATGCTCATTCGTATAATGAGCAATCTGAATCTAAGTGTCCATATCCCAGTTATTGTTTACACATTAAATCAATAAAAAACACTATACATAGAGGATTAATTTGATTGACAGAGGTGATCCATTAAAGTACGCCATTTTACAGAAAATTCCTCTGGTAGGCAAACTCCTACAGTTGAATTAATAATGACTTGTCTTTTCCCAATGTAGGTGAACTATACCACATCCACATATTCTCTCATATGACCACATCACACGATGCTTGTGTGGTCCCCATGATTAGAACAGAAAGAGAAATAGAGGGAATGAGAAGAGTGGGATTAGAGAGGAGAGTAAGACTAGAAGAGAAAGGATGCAATTCTTTTTCATTCAATTTCTGAACTGTTTCATTCATTGAAAAGCTTCATTATTTATAAGAGTTTAGGAGCCTTAATATAATCTATGAAGACAATGATTCCCAAGTGTAATCTCTTAGACTCCCTTTATTTGACTTACAGGAAACTTGTATGCTTTTTGAAAATCCAAAATGTGATTTCTAGAATCCCTAAATAGTTTTAAAAAACTTATCACAGCTGATAAGAAAAAAAAAAGTTCACTTAATATATAAAAGTATAATCCCAAGGTTAAAACCTAGAAAGACCAAAAACTCTTCATTTTTCCACAACTCTTAGAGTTTCTAGACTAACTAATTTATGACTTTTTGTTGATTTCTTTGCAAAGAATAAACTCTTCTAAAATCCTTTATATACCTAGATGATTCTCCATTATTCTCTCCCAATGAAAAAAAACTCAATCCTACAGAGTGGTCTGCAAGGTACTAATCTAATAAGTCTAGTGCAAAGTCATGTAAGTTCTTCCAAAGTAATCCAAGTGGCATCAAAAGTTGGACGGTCATGCCATTTGATAAGAAAATGTTGAATGATGCTAGTAGCAAACATAACAAGGTGATCATCAAGAATGGCCTCTACATCATCCCTGTATTGTGGGAGAGTTGGTGTTTTAAGAGGATTGTCACCTACAAGAAGACCGTTAGACATAGAAGGAGACTCAAAAGCACCATAATATGGAGTTAAACCCTCTGCATTGAAAATTGGACTAATATTTTAAGTCAAAAGGCAAATCGAGAATATGTGCATTCGAACCCAATTTTTTTATAATGGGGAAATGACTAATGGCTCAAACATACAACTTTTTGAATGAGTTTTTGAGAATCTCTTGGGGCAAATGCGAATAAAGACAATCACCAACTTGAATCTCTTGATTTCTATGATGTGCATTAACAGCAAATTTATAACTTCCATTAGTAATTTTACGTCAAATCTCAACATGCAAATCATGGATATGTTGAGTGAAGCGGGTTGGTTCTAAAACACGATAGTCAAATGGAAGAGGTGCAAGGTTAATGGGTGTGCAAGGAATGTAGTCAAGTGGGAGGGGCGCAAGGTCAACGGACGAGCAAGGAGTATCGTCAAGTGAAAGGGGTGCAAGGTCAATGGGTATGCAAGGTATATAACCGATGACAACTTCAAATGGGTTTTTTCTAATGGAGCAATTGACTGAGTTATTATATGCAAACTCTATCGTGGGAAAGATTAAGACCCAGTTTTTTAGTTTTCTCCCAACTAAACATCTAAGAAGATTTTCCTAGGAACGGCTAACAACCTCAATTTGATCATCAGTTCTAGGGGTGAAAGGCTGAAGTGAACTTCAACGTTGAGCCAAATAGTTTCCACAAAATTTTTCAAAAGTAGACTAACAAATTTTACATTCTTATCATACACCATGGTTAAGGGCAAACCATGTAACTTAAGCAATTTTTACAATCTTATTGTACACCATAGTTGAGAACAAACCGTGTAACTTAACCACTCCTTGAAAGGACAATTTAGCAATATGTGAAGCATCATCAATCTTGTTACATGTGAAAAATGGTTCATTTTTTAAAATCAATCAATAACATATATATGATATCAAAAAATTTATCTAACAAAGATTTAACCTCAAGAGTTGGGTCAAGAGTAGTGTAAGGGCTAAGAATTTTTTTAGCGATGATGGGCACACAAAGCTTGTTATCTAGGTTCTCTACTTCAAAAGGCTTGAGATCTAGTGTGTAGTCCCTTAGCAGTTAGGGCTCATGGAAGGGACTTAGAAGTTCTTGATTTGTCCTCTTCTGATGATTTTGCTAGTCACAGGATGATGTTTTTACCTTTGAACTGAAAGGCTTAGGTATTTTCTCTCCTATAATCGATAACATCGAGATCATATAATCAAGACCGACCCAGAAGAATGTGAGCAATGTTCATTGGTAGAACATTACAATAAATCTCATCTTAGTAATCACCCATTTTGATTGGTACTGGACACCTCTCAATCATGGGTCAAGTGGTTTTGTCAGCCTAGGCTACCTTATATGGCATCATATGTGACTGTACCTTAAGGTTTAATTTTTTAACAATAAATTTTAAAACTATGTTCCCAGTGTTAACCCCATCTATAATCAACTTGCACGTTCTCTCTCCACTCGGATAAAAGTATGGAAGATACTTGTCATCTTCCATTCATTAGAATCACTAGCGATTGAAAAAATAATACTTCCATTCATCTTCCATTCTCTCTCCGCTTCGGATAAAAGTATGGAAGATACTTGTCGTCTTCCATTCATTAGAATCACTAGCGATCGAAAGAATGATATGGACAACATTAACATGGGCATCTTTAATTTCTAGTGCATTTTTAGGTTTCGGGTTCAAATACTTGGTGTACTTCCTCCAGTTGATCCTTTGATTCTTGTTTTAGGGTAAGGGTACATTGAGGATATTGAAAGACAAGGTGACTTCTATTATGACAGAAGTGACATGGGATTGAAGGCAAATTAGTTTGAAAATCAAGAACCGAACAAGTTGGACAATTCATGATTGGGCCAAGGGTGTTGCTAGTAGTGGGGGTTTTTGACTTGATAGAGTCACTTCTCGGAGTAGATTGGGGAATGAATTTATTATCAAAAGATTAAGAAAATGCTAGATGACTTAGAGTTTAAGGTACTTCTCAATCTCATGGGCTCGTCGAGAAGCTTCTTCCATGGTGTCAAAAAAACTAAGGGGGGCTTCTCATTGGATGCCAAACCTTAATCTATCAACAAACTTTCGAACAATGATGATTTGGTCCTTCTTGATTTCACACCTAAGCAAAAGTTCGTCAAATCGAGCCAATATTCAAACATACTAGAAGTTAACTACTTATGGTTTAATAATCATTCAATCAGTTAGTTCCGAAGTAGGTTGGCAGATATTTTTCCTTAAGTTTTTATTTCATCACTTCCTATTGAGTGATTGGAGGTTCTCTACGGCGTTTAAAACTACATTGGGCATGTTGCCAATACTTCTTAGCAAACCCTAACTGTTTCAATTTTGGAAACCTCACACCTTCAATATCAATCACTCTGTACCACTCAGAGAAGTCCTCTATACTATCTAACCATTCAACAAACACAATTGGGTCAAATTGGCTATCAAAGTCTAACATATCCACTTTGACTCTTCTAGCTCGTTTCCTAAATTGTTAGCAAACCGTTCTTGTTAGCCCATTACTCGGGTTGGAGGATTTTTAGCATGTTCTAGGAATTCATCGTTAAGGTCAAAACCTTAGTCATCAAGAATTGTTGGAGCATGGTTGTGAATAGGTGCCCTATAGGTAGACTTAGGATTTGTTTGCAGTAAAGCTTAGGGAGTAGGCAAAATTCCTTAATTTAAAGCTATAGATTATGGAGAATCGTTTATTTGGTCAGATAATCAATTCAACATTGTATCATGATCTGTAAGTTTAGTCCTAAAGGTGTCTACCTACATTGTTGGCTTTGGGAATCAACAAGATTGGATTTGTTTTCACTTCGCCTAGACAGCCTAATCATGATTCTAATGCTACCGATAAATTGCTTTATGATAATGATGTTATTAACTGCTGCATTGCAGAAGATAGCGGCATAATGATTCAAGTTGTTCTCTCACTTTTTTTCACCTTTTTGGATTAGGGGGCAACTTTCAAGGTTTTAAAGTTAGTTAAGAGAGGGGGGGGAAGAGAGAGAGAGAGAGAGAGGGCGATAAATGAAAAAAAAAGGAGAAAATGGGGGAGAAAAAGCATTGAAAACCATTATCTAACAAAATATATAATTTTTTCGACAAAAATTATTAGCGAAAGTTTTCAAAAAATTACAAAGCTTCGAGAGCTAAGTGGTCCACCAATTCCATAGGGACAATGCAAGGATCTGTGAGTAGCCTCACTGTTGATTGAAGCTTTTGCTGCTAGTTGAGACCTGATGGGGTGCAGGGCAGGTTTCTTGATAAGCTCTAATATCAATTGATGTAGAACAGAAAGCGAAGAAGAGAGAAAGAGAAGAGTGAGATTAGAGAGGAGGGTGAGATGAGAAGAGAGAAAATACAATTCATTTTCATTCAAAATCTAAATTGTTTCATCCACTGACAAGCTCCACTGTTTATAAGGGTTTAGGAGCCTTAGTACAAGCAATGAAGACAATGATTCATAAGAGTAACTTTCCTTTGACTTCTAGGGAACTTGTATGCCTTTTGAAAACCCAAAATGTGACTTATAGGATACCTAAATAGCTTAAAACAGCTTATCACAGCTGAGAAGAAAAAGAGAGTGCACTTAATACAAAAGTAGAGTCCCATGGTACCAAAAATTCTTCATTTTTCCACACGACTCTTAGAGTTTCTACATTAATTACCTGAGTACTTTTTATTGATTTCTTTACCTAGAAAATCCTCTTCTAAAATCCTTTATAAATCTAGATGGTTCTCCATCACCCCATATGATCAATACTCTGAACAGGAAAATTGAAAAAATGTAATGATACCAAATATGTGGTACCCATATGCCAACCCCATGTACTTACATAGTGTGTATTGCAAGTGTTATTGTATATGTTAAATATGAGACTTCATAAGCAAGTCACATATGTTTACGTAGTTGCATATGCATCCCCCATAAGCATGAAGTGGGTCACACACACTGTTATTGTTCCCTCACTATATTATTGATTACTATGGTCTATAACAAATTAATAATACCACATTAATCACTTAGACAAACCTACTATTAGTATTTATTTAATATATTCTTAAATGAGTATGAATATTCATCCATATGTTCCAGATTTTACCATAGTGTGGAACTACCTATTAATTATTTTGCAGTTGACTATTTCTTTGTTTGTAATTAATGATTAGATTATTTAAAGTGTTCTAATATAAGTTCTAGGTGATATCATGATTATTCACGTACCACTATCATCTATTGTGGCTGCAACAATCGCCTATCAATACATAAAACCATAATTATCAAAACCAAACTCTTGATTGACTTGGCGAAGCCACAAGTCATTGGGTCATTGATTGGACTGGTGGATCAATTGATTGAACCACATGGTTAATATAAAAATATATAAATAAATATATATAATACAATATAATATAAAAAACAATAAATATCTACAAATGCTAAAATGTTTTTATTTTAGTTTCGATAGCAGAAAATACTGAAAACGGTTTAGAAAAAATATTTATTTCATTGGCTGTTCATTCTCCAACAGAATATTCTTACATGATGCCATAGTATAATTACGTAACATACAAATCAATGAGAGAGAGAGATCTGAATAAATACTAGAATACAGAACCTAACTAAAACATAAAATGGTGGGCAGTTGAAGCTTTTAGTAAACAACAAATTGTATTAAAACTACTAAGAAAGAAGCAGTAGTTCTAACACCAACTAAAACCAGGAGGATACAAACTTGACCAGCTGACTTAGTGTTAAAAACAAATTTAACGATGGGATGTATCTAAGATCGAAGAAAAAGAATTTTGTAATCGACAGATAAATAAACGGACAAAGAAAAAGGAAAAAGAACCACTTTTCTGCATCTTCAGCCAAGGGCTCAAATGACTCGGGTTCGCGACCTGCAGCTTTCCATAGAGGCGGGAGAGGGCGGAAGTTGGGGTATGAGGAAGCGAGAGATAGAGAGAGGGTGTCGACATACGGCGTGAGGCAGCTAGAGAGGGAGATAGAGCGGCTGAGAGAGACGTAGAGAGGGCAGCGACGCGGCGGAGAAAGGGGGGAGCCGGGTAGGGCACGGAGACGAGAGGACCATCGATTACCCCGTTCTGGCAATGGAAAAGACAAACGAAGACCGAGGTTTGCCGTGTGCGGTCTGTCAAAAACATGCCGAGGTTCAATTCTCTCCCGGTTCATAGGTGTCAGCCGTTTCAACCCGGTTTTCTGAAACAAACGAACCATAAAATAAACCGGAGCGGACGTCAGCTTAGACCCCGGTTATCCGGTTTTAATGACAGCCTAAAAAATCGTTATATGTGTTGCTAAATATAATGATCTTCATTCAAAAAAAATTTGATAGAAAATATTTTTGATTATAGGATGCTTTATTTTTTACCTTAGAATTTATATTGCAATTGAGGATAGGACGAATACTATCGAAATTGATAAAAATATTAAGACTCATTAAAAAAAAAAATTGATTGAATGGAAATGAATAAAAAAAATTTATTCTATAATATCAAATATAGAACCATGATTCTTCTAAAAATACAATTAGTCTCTTCGTTCCTTTACACGAATATATAGCCGAAGAAGAAAAATGAAAGATTATGGAAGAAATTAAAGAATCTTTATTTAGACCAACAACTAAGATAATAAACAAAACCAAAATTGACGAATTTGGGGGAAGAAAAAGAATGAATAAATTGATACGTCTACCCGCTTTAATGTTTGTTGCACGTTCTTCGTTCCTTCACAAAATATCTAAATTACTCGAAACATTTGAAATAGGAGAGAGAAAGAGAAATCTCATAAATTAATGATTAAAATATACATAAAAAATCGATAGAGAATTTATCTGATTTGACACTTTCAAGAAATCTAATTCTTCAATTACCGGTACACTTGAATTAATATCAATTCAAGGACAAATCTATTCTTACGTCCTCACATAAATTCAATTTTTTTTATCTATCTCCTAAATTTACTGTAGAAAAAGTCAAAGAGTACAAAATATTTTCTCAAATCTTACTCTCCACTAAGACCTAGAGATACATGAAGTATGAAATATATAAATCTTAATTTTTAAAATTTATTTCTCTTTAAAAGAAGTTTTTCTATATTATGATTCCTTATCCTCATAAGAAATTTGCTTCAGAATTTTGAAAATATATAATTTATTTTTAAATTCTTTTCAATCTTCATCGCTTATCTTTATTGAATCTCTTATCACTAGATGACTCTAATATCTTTTTATTGGAGAAGGAGAGAAAATATATAAATAAATAAATCTAAGAGATTAATAATCGAATAATATATTAGAAAAAAAATCGACAAAAAATATACTTGGTTCAAAGAAAATCAAATTCTTCATGAGATAAGTTATTTATACTCTAACCCAATTTAAACATAAATTCCTTATATATTCTCTTACATGACCTCAAATAATTTCTTTCATTCTTTTTCTCACTATCTTTAGATCCAATAAGAAAAAAATCTAGAAGAGCTCAAATTATTTCCTTGTATCTTACTCCTTATAAATACTCACAGATACATGATATATTTATTAAAAATAATAAAACCTTAATTTTTAAGTTTTGTTCCTTCGTAACGAATCCTTTGGTATTATGATTTCTTATCCTTCACACTTGATTTCATAAACTCAAAAATACTTACTAACCCCAACAAATACCTAATCCTCATCCATTTTACTCGAGAAACTCAACGATATCACAAAAAGACCATGCAAAGTCATATACCTTATTTAATGAGTTCAAACATTAAAACACCAAATCATTCATTCGAATTTTACCATTTGGTCTTTTATGAAATGGAAAGGTGTGATTTTTCAAAATACCAAATTGATAAATTTTATTTGCCACTAGAAACTAAAACCAAAGAATCATGAATCCAACTTAGAAAAACTCATAAATAAAAGAATTTTGAGCTAAAGAATCCCAAAACATAGAAAATTTATAGCTTAAAACCAACAAGAAAAGGGGATAAAAAAAAAACATGAAGAAATTTATTCTTTAGATTGATATCAACTATTTCGAGACTCCATACAAGGCATCCAGAAGCACGTTCTTGATATTAAGAGAATTAAATTTAATTTAAAAAAATTAAAATCGGTCTCTTGAACATAGGGGTAAAAACAATTGTAGTCTTTAAAATTTTAAGAATTAAGAAAGGATATACAAAGTTAAAGATGCTCGTGAAGTCGGAGGTTATAAAACTAATGAACTAATAGTGAATTTAATAAATTATACATAATAAAAGTATATAAATATTGTATTAAAATTTGAGTCTTATAATGCTCATCTATAACCCTGTAAATAGATGTGATTTGTTCTGGTAAGTAAAGGGAAAAAGTGAGTAAAGAAAAGTTAGAGACTTATCTACAAAAAGAAATAAAATTTTATTTGCCTCTTGCATCAAAGATCACTCAAAATTTCCTTAGATATATAAGAGATTATAAAAATAAATTATGAGGAGGTGATAGAAAGAGATTATGAGAAGACCTAAGATGATGATAATCATATGACGAACCAAAGAGATTTCTTAGAGGATTTAAAAAACAAGGACAAGAAGATATTATTCCTCATCAACCAAGGGCTGAACGAAGGGGACTTTAAGAAGGTTGCAACCATCAACACTTTCAAAGAAGCTTGAGAGATTCTTTAAAACACTTTTTAAGGAGTTGAGAAAATAAAAATAATTTCAATCACTTAGAGTTGAATTTGAAACAAACACTTTTTAAGGAGTTGAGAAAATAAAAAGACTATCTGAAGTTACTTTTATAAAAGTTCTCACAATTATCAATCAACTAAGAAGAAATAGTAACAATCTAGAAGATGTTCGTGTAGTCAAAAAAATACTTTGATCACTATATGAGAAGTTCAACATGATCGAAGTACTACTTTATTGCAGTCTTTATCTAATAATCAAAAGATTTAATACCAAATAACTATTGATAGATTAATGGGTTCTTAGCAAGCACATAACTATTTGATCAACAAGAAAAAACCAGATGCAGTGAAATAAGTCTTTCAAACAAATATAAGTTAAAAAAAAAATAAAAGCTTAAGTGATTGTAGTCGTGGAAGAGGCCCTAACAGTGGTAGAGGACATAGCCAAAGAGGAGGAGGAAGAAACAATAATAAAGATTCAAATCCAATACAAGAATAAGAAAGAGAATATTCAAGAGGCTAAAGATATAATCATTTTAAAATTTAATACTATTATTACAAAAAATATGATTATTATGCTCCTAAATGCTATTACAACAATGAAAAAATTACTAATTATGTTGAAGAAAAATATTCATTTTGGTTTCTACCACATAAAAAAGAAGATATCATCATGCACAACAATGAAACTTGGATAATAGAGCTAGCAATCATATATGTGGTTATAGAATTTTATTAGTATAGTTGTATGAAACTACCAAATGATAAGTCTATTTGAAGACTCCTTAAAAGTCAAGGCAAATATAATATCTTGATAAGCCTCAAAATAGAAGTCATCAATTTTTTTAAAATATTTATTATATACTGAATATAAGGAATAATATTCTTAATCTTAACATATTAAACATTGGTCTTGTACCAAACTCTCTTATTAAAAGTTGAGAATTTAAAACCTTTAAGAGATACATTTTTTAAGGTATCAACTAGTCAAGTTAATAGTATATTGTAAGACCCTAGACAAGTCAATTGATACATTTTTGAATCCCACCTTAGTCATTTATCCTTTACATAAAAAAAATTTCTTAAACTTGGATAAATTTTAAAAAATATTTATGATATTTATAACAAAGACAACCAACTCTTTCTTGGAAGGAACACAAATTACTTAATTACTTAAATGAAGATGTCAAATGATAAATTATTTATATTAATAATTAACCATGATGTGATACAAAATTTAAAAACTAATGTGAAGACTCATCATGGCTATGACACTTGAAGCTTCTAACATTTAAACTTTGGATATATCAAAAAGTTGATGAGTGGTTTTCTTTATATAACACTTAAGTCAAATATGTGAACAATGTATTTTTGCTAAACAACCAAGAAGAATCTTTCCATATGAGGTAAATTTTAGAGCAAAAATATCACTTTAAAAAAAACTTATGTTTATCTTTTGGGAAAAAAAATAGAAGTCTTTAACATGTTCAAGAAGTTCAAAAGTTCCATAATGAAAGTAGTTTTATATCAAAACCACTACTTCAATCAAGGTGGTGAATTCACCTCTAAAGCATTTGAAGACTTTTGTAATAAATATGAAGTTCTAACATCAACTAATATTACCATATTCTCTCCAACAAAATGGTGTAGAAAAAAAAAAAGAATCCAACAATTTTGTACATGATGAGTGAGAATCATAAAATAGATTAAAAATATACCTAAAGAATTTTGGATTAAAGTGACGGCTTATATCGTCTATATCTTAAATCAATACCCTACATCAAGCTTGAAGATGAGAGACATTGACCAAAAGAAATTAAGTGTCTCACACTTCAAGAACTTTGGGTACATTAGTTATGTATATGTACCTAATTAAAGAATAACTAAGTTGGAAGACAAGAAGCCCAAACTCAGTTTTATTGGTTATGCTATAAATTATTTGATGCTGATAATTCGAAGATTGTTATAAGTAGAGATGTATAGTTTAACGAAAAAGATATATAAAATTAGGAGAACAACATTGAAGAGTTACATGAAGATGTACAAAACTAAGTGAAGTTTAAAATTACTTCACCAACATTTTCTTTTTCTACATAATAAGATAGCCTAACATCTCAAAAGATAAGAAGTCTAAGAGACTTACACTAAGTAACAAATGAATTACATCTTGTTTATTTCCTTGTAAATAGTGAACCAATTTAATATAAAAATATCATGAAAAATAAAAAGTGAAATGATATTATGAATGAAGAGATTAACTTTATTGAGAGAAACAAAATTTGGGAGTTAGTGTTGGCTAAGTTGAGAAGCATAAACTTAGATTGGTAACAAAGAGTTACAAACAAAAATCTAACAATGACTAGGATGAGGTATTATCTGGATGAAAACTATTAGATTGATTATATTCATCGTCACACAAGATAATTAGCCAATCTATCAAATGAATATTAAACCTACATTTTTGAATGATTTTTTTGAAGAAAAATATATATAGAATAATCATTGAGTTACATTAAAATGTGACATGAAGAAAAAGTTTTTAAGGTAGAGAGAGTTTGGATAGCTTAAATGGAAGCACCATGAAGAAAAAGTTTTTAAGGTAGAGAGAGTTTTGTATAGCTTAAAGGGAAGCACCATGAAGAAAAAGTTTTTAAGGTAGAGAGAGTTTTGTATAACTTAAAGGGAAGCACCTAGAGCATGAAATGCAAGAATTGATTTCTACTTTAAGCAAAATGGTTATATCTAATGTCCCTATGAAAATGCTTTTTATAAGAAGATGAACAAAAATGGAGATATCTTATTTATTTGTATATAGATAATCTTGTCTTTATAAGAAACAACTCACTTAGTTTGAAGAATTTAAGCAAAGATGATTCAAAAATTTAAAATGATTGACATTGGACTCATGTCTTATTTTCTTGGCATCAAAGTGAAATAAAGTAAAGAAGATATATTAGTTTCACAAGAAGGACATACAAAGAATATTGTAAACTAGTAGGTACACTGATTGAATATGGCATTAAAATTTTAAGACAAAATGATGGTGATATAATTGATCTAACCTCCTTCAAAAGCTTAGTAGAAAAATTTTACTTTTCATTAAAAATAACATAACTCGTGGTCTATTATATTTATATTCTAATGATTTTTGACTTGTTATTTATTCCAATAATGACTGAGGTGAAGTTCTAGAAGATCAGAAAAGTATAATTAATTTTATTTTTTAATGAGCGATATCGTATTGACTTTACATTTGAAAAAGTGATCTATTGTGACGTTATCTACATGTGAAAAGAAATTTATAATAGTATCATCATATGTATATCATTCTATATGACTGTGGAAGGTCTTAAATAAAGTCAATCATATACAATATCAAACTACAAAGATAAATATTGAAAACAAGTTGACAATTGTCTAATAACTCAATCTTCCATTGAAGGTTGTAAATATATTGATGTTCACTTTCATTTCATTCGATATCAAATCAAGGAAAAGAAAATTTTATTGGACTACATAAAACGTAGTTATAAAATTATGAATATTTTCACAAAGCTCCTTAATTTGAAAATATTTTTCAAAATAAATGTATCACTTGAAATATGTGATAGAAATAAATTAAATTTAAGAGAGTGTTAAAAAAAAAAAACTTAATTAAAAGAGATGATTAAAACCTCTCTCGTGAACATATGAGTAAAAACAATTGTAACACCTAAAATTTGGAGAGATAAGAGAGGTTACATTATGTTAAATATGCTGTGGTTTTTACGGATGCTCCAGAAGAATGAGGACATGAAAATAATAAATCAATAGATAAGTTATACATAATAAAAACATATGAATAGAATCTTAAAATTTGAGTCTTGTAATTTTGATCCATGACACTATATGTAGATTAGATTGCTCATGATAAAATAGAGGAAAAAAGTAATTACAAAAAATGATAGAGACTTATCTATAAGAAAAAAATAAATTGTTTTTTTTGTCTGTCTCTTACATCGAAATCCCTTCATCTCCGCAATTAAATTATTGCCTTCACGGCAATTATTGTGCTTGCTTGTCGCCATAGGTTGCGTCAATGAGCCTAAAGATATGGTGAGAGAATGAAGTTGAGGTTTTCTGGTTAAGAAATGGGATCAACCCTGTCGAAACGGGGAGAGGGAGACGTTAGCGTATGGGTTCCACTGCAGAGGGAAAACGAATGAGAGAGAGAGAGAGAGAGAGAGAGAGAGAGTGTAGAAGTGACGAGTGGAGGAGTCCGGGACTGGGAAGTGAACTCGTTCGAAAAGCAATGTGAGTGCCACCGGGGACCGTAGAGAGAGAGAGAGGGAGAGAAGTGACGAGTGGAGGAGTCCGGGACTGGGAAGTGAACTCGTTCGAAAAGCAATGTGAGTGCCACCGGGGACCGTAGAGAGAGAGAGAGGGAGAGAAGTGACGAGTGGAGGAGTACGGAACTGGGAAGTGAACTCGTTCGAAAAGCAATGTGAGTGCCAACGGGGACCGTATTCGGTCCCACGACGCATCCAATCGGATTACTCGCCCAGTAACTTGGAAGCGCTATGACTCTTTCCACGACTTTAGACGCCCATATCGCTCAACGTGGCCCGAGCCGTCCAAAGATATCCACATATATTCCTCATAATATCGGAACTATCCTTTCGCTACCCACCTACGTTATTATGGATAAAGATGGGGTTTAATCTGTATGCTCCACTGTCCTACCACGGGAAAACTCGATCGCGTCGTCGGTTCGCGAACGTTCGCTAGGTGGGGATCCTCTCCAATGGAACTGGGACTTTTATTGGTCAATTTGCCTCATCGTGACCGTCCATTTATATAGACCCTACTCATTGACCGTCGGTTCGACCATTGATTGTGAATTCATCAGCATCGGAGAGGATGGTGCTCTAGTCCTCATACGTTGCTGTTAAAATACCACCGGTTGCATTCCAGAAATCTGTCCAGGGTGGAGGGAAAACCCACCCTTCTGATGGCTGTACCCTCTCGGGAGATCCGATTATTGCTTCTGTAAACCCTAGCCTCCGATCTCATCTTCGGAAGATTTGTATGCCCGCCTGATTGCCGTGAGGGTTATCTTGCTGCCGGGCGGCGTGATCCAGGGTGGGCGGGGATAGATGGAACACAGCAGCGGCAGCGGCGGGGTACATGGAGGGCAGGGGGCGACGACCGCGAAAAAGGAGAGAGCGTCGGTACCGAACCCCGGATTGAACGGGAATGTGCCTCCCCCTTTCCTCAGCAAGACGTACGACATGGTCGATGACCCGGCCACCGACGCGATCGTGTCATGGGGGCCTGAGAATAATAGCTTTGTGGTGTGGAACCCGCCGGAGTTTGCTCGTGATCTCCTGCCTAAGTACTTCAAGCACAACAATTTCTCTAGCTTCGTTCGGCAGCTTAATACATATGTAAGACCTCCGGTCAACCCTCTTCAGTTTACTCTAATAAATTTTTGCTTCCTGTTAGCTTCTTTCAGTTCCATTTGTTCAATCTGTTGTATTATTAGCTTTGTGACCTAAATAAGGTTAGAATTCGTCAATGATTTTTAAGTATGTGCTACATATGGGAGATAAACTATAACAAGATTATCAAACATTGGTGCTCACATGCAGATATTGTTTGCAAGTGATATTCTTTTTCAGTAACTGTGGATTGATTTTGGAATTTGTGGCATCCAGAAGTCCTATAATCTTATACAACTCATTTGGCATTATTGTGATCCAATGAGTTCTATAGTGTAAATAGAACTTGCTATATTAAAAATATGAGTAGTCTGGTTTGAATTTGACTATTTTAGATTTAATTTGTTTGTGCAAAGTTGGATTAGGTTTATTTGCATGAAGCTGTACCACTTGACTTTAATTGCATAGGATAACTTAGTCCAACTACCTTGGGCTGTTCTTCATAGTTCATACCAATATTATTCTCATAACGTACTTATAGAGTTCCTCACAGAAGAGTCCACTTCTAGGCATTGACCCAATTTATGAGTGTCAAGTATCCAAGTGCAAAAGTCAGACAAATAATCTGCTTTTGTTCACTTTTGTTTGAACAGTCCTTAGTTTTAAGGATATTTTATTATTCACCCCTTTTGAGTATCCATTGAATTGCAATTGTCACAATTAGTTCAAAGGACTATCCAAGAAAATGCAATTGTGGCCCTTCCGGCCTCTGTGCATGGAGTTGATTAAGGCATAATGGTGAAATTTACTAAATTACTATTTTTTCCTGTCTGATTCTATATTTTCGAAAATCATTTCTCACAATATTTTTTGTGAATTGTTCACTAGATTCAGATAGGCCTTCATGAACCTTTTTTTTTTTCATTTCCTTGCAACGAGTCACTTCCATGGCATCTTGCTCTATATTAAATTATTTTTTCCTCTGAAGTCTCCTTGAATTCACTGAATTTTCTTTAGATATCTGTTTTGTGGTCTCCTCTCAATGATATTTCTGAAATTTGTTTGTTGATTATTATGTCATTACTTCTTTTCTTCTCTCTTAAACACAATTTTGTACTGTTAAAACTTCCAAGTATTTTCCATATCTGACATTGTAATATTTTAGTCATCTTGCTGTCTTCTGCTTGAGTCTGCTGCCTTTACATCTTTTTAAAAGCTTAACATTTGTATTCAACTCTATTTTTACTAACCTTTTTGGTTTGTTGTTTCACTTAGATTAGTAGACATTTTAGCATGTCTTCGTTAATCTTTGAACCATTTAATCTCATATGTCTAACTTTCTGTTAACTTTTAATAGGTGGATGATATTAATATTCATGACCCATTCTAGTTGTCCTCATTCAATACCGTAGATTCTTCTTGTGCATCTCAAGTTTGAATTCTGATTGAGTTTCAAATGTTCTACTGCTGTCAATCAAATTATTTTTCCTGTAGATGATATTTAGTAAAAAATTCTTGTAAATTAATATCATTTTAGAAATACATACAAATGGGAGAACTCTCAAAGGAAGGGTCCTGAGTTTTGGATTGAATGTGATGATAGAATTTCTTGGCAAAATTAGAGGTTCCTGTGCCACTTTCATGTAACACAGGTGGTTTTTATTGCAAAGAGAATTTAAATTGTTCGCATTGTTAAGGGTAAAAGCAAGACATTGGTATTGTTTGACAGCAAATAAAAAATGAATTAAAAGGCTTTGGACTAAAATATAAAATTTTCTAGTTTTAAAAAGACAATTTTGGGAGTTGCACTGATTACTATGTGTCACACATATTTTGATTTGCTCAAGCATGCCTCATTCAAGTTGACAGCTTTGCGCCAATAAGGAAGAAGAAAAGTTTTAATTAATCATTTCATCATCTTCAACATCACAACTAATTACATTAAATTGTTAGCCTTTATATAGCCTCACCAAGGATACTAAGTAAGAAAACTTACCAAATAAAGTAAATATAGTAACTCTTCAAAAATATACTACAGGAGCCATCTAATTCTATAAAAACTTCTCTTTGTGGCTTAAAGACACTTCCTAGCTAATCTGTCGTAAAATAGGATGCAAATTCTATAAATTTTAGGGATCCTTAACATATAAAAGAAAATTAAAAAAAGATAACCATTTAGCCAAATTTGTTTTAATCCAAACTTAGCTAAGCCCTAGCTAACTATCTTCACTCACATATGCTCCATAAGTAACCATGTTGCAGTCAATTATGTAATCATTTGACATTGTTGTGTCACATTTCAATGTATTCTTAATTAGTTTCTTGCTCAGCTTTTGCAATGCGAAGTATGATCTTCACCTGCATTTAGGAGGATGTGGTTGTTTGCTTATGTTTGACATAAACATGACCTAAGTTTCATACAAACTTGTAAAACATTTGGCTTAACTGTCACTTTTCTTGACAATTCTTTTGTGCATTGTTTAACTTCATTGATTTCCAAGAGGGTAAATCAGGTGGAAACAGTATGAATTTTTGCCAACAATTTTGGATTGGCCTGTAGATTAAATGTTTAAGAACTTCAGATCACTGAAGAACCAGATGACATACTTCATAGTTCATACCTATGAATTCACAGTTTTGTTTTCCTGAAAAGCTGAATATCCAAAATCAAGAAAAAATTAACCATTATTGGAAATTAACACTGAATTTTTTTTCAAGTTATATGGCAATATATAATCTAGTTGTTCTATTTACATCCTCTTATTTCTTTTATTTTTGTCTTAAATAAGATAAGAAAAGTAGATTTTCATATCCAAAGTTGACTGCTTCATCTATTTTTCTTTTTTCAGGTTACACTGTTCCCATTAGATGTTTGAATCTTCAAGGCTACCAATTTACCTAATGCTCAATTCATCCTGAGTTATGTATCTAGTACATCTCTCTAAGTATGAGGTCTTTAATTATAGAATGATTCACAAGATTGAAAGCTAGCCATGTGCCATGATACAATTGCCCCTTTGCAACTTAGGGAATAGGGTTTGCCTCATGGAATACCCTTTTGGTTTGTTGGGGGTAACAATGTGTATATTGACCCTCCCTAATACTGTGTTGGTGGGAATTTTATGAACTATGCCACCATAAACATTCACAAGATTGAGATCGAGATCAATACTTTAATCATGTTGAGAATAGGATCAGATTAGATACTAATCTAAATATAAAGATATAAAAGTCACAAAAAAAGCAGGACATTAAAAAAAATGTAAATTTAAAAATTCTTGTAAAATAAAAATTAGATATCTTATAAGATTCTTTTATCTTCAAAATTTATAAGATTCCTAACTTAAAAAAAAAAAACATGGATCTGAAATATATAAGATAAAAATTTGTATCGAATGTAATGATGAAATATCAAAGTAAATTCATTAAAAAACAACTTTGATGAGTTTATACAAAATAAACATCCATAATGTTGGCGAGATATACATCTTTTTGAAATGTTGACAATTAAACTGCGACTCCAGCAAGCCTTGCAATCAAACAATCAAAGAGTCCACATCGAGACTGATGATGAACTTACGATTGATATTCTCTTGAAGAACAAAGATTCTCCATGGGAACTTCTTAATACTACTCGATGTATTTTTGATTTACTTGCCTCATTTTCTGCATTTTGGATCTCCCACACTTTTTGCGAGGGAAATCAATGTGCTGACTGGTTGGCGAAATATGCTTACTCAACCATAGTTGCTTTTTTGGGAATGGATCACTGGTCGGATCCTTTCTCTTCTTTTTTGAGTGCTGATGCTATGAACACTGCCTGTATTAGGCCTCTTTATTAATATAGTTGTTTACTGCTTTTTGGAAAAAAAACATGTTAAATAACTGTTATATATTGTGTTTTTGGGAAAAAACTGTTATATATAGTTGTTCACTGCTTTTTGGAAAAAAAAATGTTAAATAACTGTCATATATTGTTTTTACCAAAAAATCCTAAACTCAGTTTCCCTCTTACCTTTCTAATAACTATGTTTATTGGGTAATGAGAAGACAATTAAGAAAAGGACTCTAGCAAATAACCATGGCTTTATAAATGAAGATCCCACATCTCATCTTTGATGAATCCGTATGCATTTTTAGATGTTTAGTGCTACGTAGGTCTCTGTCCTATGGTTTCTTTTCTCTTTGTCCTTCTCTCTTCATCTCTTGCAACAATGTGATGAATCCCTATGTTATAGAACTTAAGTACTACTCACTAGGTCTCTAGGCTCCCCTTTCTCTATTCTTTCCTCCAACACTTGCAACTATGTCAGTTCCCTTCAATAGCTTTTTCTCAGATTTTCTTCTTTTAAGCTTGACAAGTCATAGAATTAGCCAAAATTGGTTGATTCCAACCATGTGATTTTTACTGATTTTTGTTGATAAGTTTGATCAACATATCGGCTTTGGATGATACAAATATGGATCAGGCATATCGTACTGGAAATAATGTCAGTACCTATGAACTATGACTTATAGATCCAATGTCAACTGACAGAGTCGATGATTTTGGTTTTGAATCTTCTTATGTATTTATCTGAAGGTCCCATTTGTTATTGAGTCTTGTCATATATAATCTATTATTTTTTTCTCCTTTTTGTCTCATTTATACATTCAACACTTAGATATATGTCTGGTTTTAATTCTCATGTACATATCCCTCCAAAACTCCAGGATTTTGATGATTTTTGGAAGAACCTTTTTAGCCAGTGAAAGCCCATAAATTTCCTATAAAGAGTGGAATTCTTACATTTAGACTTTTGATTCCATTGCTTGATTTTTTCTGAAATTCTTACACACTACATATATGTTAATCTAATTAATTCCCCTTGTTGCATCATCTTGATGATGCTATGTTGAGCTATAAAGTACTAAACATCAAATATAAAACCAGACATATATCTATGAACTATGACTTATAGATCCAATGTCAACTAACAGAGTCGATGATTTTGGTTTTGAATCTTCTTATGTATTTATCTGAAGGTCCCATTTGTTAATGAGTCTTGTCATATGTAATCTATTATTTTTTTCTCCTTTTTGTCTCATTTATACAGTCAACACTTAGATATATGTCTGGTTTTAATTCTCATGTACATATCCCTCCAAAACTCCAGGATTTTGATGATTTTTGGAAGAACCTTTTTAGCCAGTGAAAGCCCATAAATTTCCTATAAAGAGTGGAATTCTTACATTTAGACTTTTGATTCCATTGCTTGATTTTTTCTGAAATTCTTACACACTACATATATGTTAATCTAATTAATTCCCCTTGTTGCATCATCTTGATGATGCTATGTTGAGCTATAAAGTACTAAACATCAAATATAAAACCAGACATATATCTATGAACTATGACTTATAGATCCAATGTCAACTAACAGAGTCGATGATTTTGGTTTTGAATCTTCTTATGTATTTATCTGAAGGTCCCATTTGTTAATGAGTCTTGTCATATGTAATCTATTATTTTTTTCTCCTTTTTGTCTCATTTATACAGTCAACACTTAGATATATGTCTGGTTTTAATTCTCATGTACATATCCCTCCAAAACTCCAGGATTTTGATGATTTTTGGAAGAACCTTTTTAGCCAGTGAAAGCCCATAAATTTCCTATAAAGAGTGGAATTCTTACATTTAGACTTTTGATTCCATTGCTTGATTTTTTCTGAAATTCTTACACACTACATATATGTTAATCTAATTAATTCCCCTTGTTGCATCATCTTGATGATGCTATGTTGAGCTATAAAGTACTAAACATCAAATATAAAACCAGACATATATCTATGAACTATGACTTATAGATCCAATGTCAACTAACAGAGTCGATGATTTTGGTTTTGAATCTTCTTATGTATTTATCTGAAGGTCCCATTTGTTATTGAGTCTTGTCATATGTAATCTATTATTTTTTTCTCCTTTTTGTCTCATTTATACAGTCAACACTTAGATATATGTCTGGTTTTAATTCTCATGTACATATCCCTCCAAAACTCCAGGATTTTGATGATTTTTGGAAGAACCTTTTTAGCCAGTGAAAGCCCATAAATTTCCTATAAAGAGTGGAATTCTTACATTTAGACTTTTGATTCCATTGCTTGATTTTTTCTGAAATTCTTACACACTACATATATGTTAATCTAATTAATTCCCCTTGTTGCATCATCTTGATGATGCTATGTTGAGCTATAAAGTTCTAAACATCAAATGTTGCACCATCCGCATTTTAGACTGTTACAATGAAAAGCTAACAATCATTGCAACATGTGTACCCACCAGGCACAGAGAAGGTGTCTTTTTAATCAAGGTGTCATTTTTTTTGAGTTGTCTCCAAAATGTATGTATGATATGTACAAAGTAAGTTTTAAAATTGTTTCTTAAAGTTTGTGATGATTAGTGGATCATGGTCCACTATCAAAATGTTTAAAAATTGAAGGAAAAAGATAATTTATAGGGTGAAGTTATTAACTGCTTCATTAGTGATGAAGTCAGCATAGAATTAGAAATAGGTTGTAGATGGAGTATATCTGATCTGAAGTCTATATTTATGATATGAATGAAGACAACAGAACAAAGTGCATTATAGTTAATTGTTTGCTAACAGAAATAATTAATGGTCAAGTTTAAATTATGAGAAGATAGCAAAATTTTCGTGGAATGGAGAAATATGCAGTTAACATGTATGAAATGGTTAATGATTTCTATTAGGTTTTCCATGTATGGTTGTTCTACAGACTTGGATAATTATTTATGTATTTGAAACATCTCATGCTTTTCTTCTCAAGTTTATGTTGGCAGGTATTGTTAGGACCGTAATCGCACTAAGAGGGGGGGTGAATTAGTGCTTTCGAAAAATTTCAACGATTCGAAAACTCGTTCGATCAAATCTGTATCAGAAATGAGTTTAATTTGGAATGTGCATAAGAGTAGTGTGCAAGTAAATCAGTAAGCAATAATAATGAAGAGCAGAAAAGAAATGCACACCAAATTTATAGTGGTTCGGTCATTGCGATTTATGTCCACTCCCGATTTCTCTTCCGTCGAGGCTACCGGCGTTCACTAACGATCTTCTTTCAATGGGCGAATTTATCTGAAGGTCCCATTTGTTATTGAGTCTTGTCATATGTAATCTATTATTTTTTTCTCCTTTTTGTCTCATTTATACAGTCAACACTTAGATATATGTCTGGTTTTAATTCTCATGTACATATCCCTCCAAAACTCCAGGATTTTGATGATTTTTGGAAGAACCTTTTTAGCCAGTGAAAGCCCATAAATTTCCTATAAAGAGTGGAATTCTTACATTTAGACTTTTGATTCCATTGCTTGATTTTTTCTGAAATTCTTACACACTACATATATGTTAATCTAATTAATTCCCCTTGTTGCATCATCTTGATGATGCTATGTTGAGCTATAAAGTTCTAAACATCAAATGTTGCACCATCCGCATTTTAGACTGTTACAATGAAAAGCTAACAATCATTGCAACATGTGTACCCACCAGGCACAGAGAAGGTGTCTTTTTAATCAAGGTGTCATTTTTTTTGAGTTGTCTCCAAAAAGTATGTATGATATGTACAAAGTAAGTTTTAAAATTGTTTCTTAAAGTTTGTGATGATTAGTGGATCATGGTCCACTACCAAAATGTTTAAAAATTGAAGGAAAAAGATAGTTTATAGGGTGAAGTTATTAACTACTTCATTAGTGATGAAGTCAGCATAGAATTAGAAATAGGTTGTAGATGGAGTATATCTGATCTGAAGTCTATATTTATGATATGAATGAAGACAACAGAACAAAGTGCATTATAGTTAATTGTTTGCTAACAGAAATAATTAATGGTCAAGTTTAAATTATGAGAAGATAGCAAAATTTCCGTGGAATGGAGAAATATGCAGTTAACATGTATGAAATGGTTAATGATTTCTATTAGGTTTTCCATGTATGGTTGTTCTACTGACTTGGATAATTATTTATGTATTTGAAACATCTCATGCTTTTCTTCTCAAGTTTATGTTGGCAGATATTGTTAGGACCGTAATCGCACTAAGAGGGGGGGTTTGAATTAGTGCTTTCGAAAAATTTCAACGATTCGAAAACTCGTTCGATCAAATCCGTATCAGAAATGAGTTTAATTTGGAATGTGCATAAGAGTAGTGTGCAAGTAAATCAGTAAGCAATAATAATGAAGAGCAGAAAAGAAATGCACACCAAATTTATAGTGGTTCGGTCATTGCGATTTATGTCCACTCCCGATTTCTCTTTCGTCGAGGCTACCGGCATTCACTAACGATCTTCTTTCAATGGGCGAAAACCAACTATTTTCTTTACAACTTTTTCTCCTTTTCATAGGTTTAGGAGAGAACCTTTACAAGTCTCACACCTCCCTTAGAATAAGCTCTAAACTTTAAAGAGGAGGAGAACACTCAACACTTTTCAAGCTTTTACAACTCAGAATCACAAGCTTTTTTGTTTTCTTTTCTTGTTAACTCAAACAAGAATAAGTGAGATATTTATAGGCCCAAAATGATTTCAAAAATAGAGCAAAAAAAAGTATCATTTTGGGTTTCTAGGGTCCTGGCGGTAGCACCACTAGTGTTGGGCGGTACCATCACTTGCAACATTAATTGCTGGTGGTTCCATTGCCCAGTCTGGGCGGTACTACCGCCTGGCAACATGGGAGATCGTGTACTGGCGGTACCACCGCTAGACACTAGCGGTACCATCGTCGGGTCTTCCGGAAAACATACACTTCGTACGTTCTAGCTCATAGGCAGTTCCACCGCCTGGTCTGGCAGTGCCACCGCCTAACCCAACTTTGGATCACTGAATGAGTCTCTCAATAGGCCCAACTCAACCCCAGATCGGGCCCAATGGGCCCCTAATTGAGTTAGTAAGGTTACACCCAAAACTAACTCAATTTAAGACCTCACTACGACGATAAATACTTAAACGATTACAAGACAAGAAATCTATGTTGTCCGACATGTCATTGGTTCATCCGAACTTTCGGCGTATCGTGCTTTCCTTCGGGATTGCTCGATCCTTCGGCATGTTGACTCCTGTAACATCCGATCTTGACACAATGTCCGATTTTTCCGACGCGATGCTCGATCATTGATTCCGGCCCAACGTCTGATTCTTCTACTTCAATCGTTTTGCCTTTTCATGATCAAAGTTAGTCTTGTATCACTTTTCTCAAACGCAGATTAGATCACAAACTCATCAATTGATTTCATTATCAAAATTCGGGATTCAACAGATATCACAGAGAATTATGTCATTGTTTTCCATTTCTGTATTCAACAAAACCATTCAAATAATTGATGCGTGCTTATTGATTTAGATCGAATTTGAAAGTTCTGTATTCAACAAAACCATTCAAATAATTGGTGCGTGCAGGACAATGACATAACTCGGGAGAATTATGTCATTGTCCTGCCTGTTTTTATGTATGATATGTATATTTTACTACTCCAAGGATCGGAAATTAACTTATTCTGTTGATCTTTCTATTATTTTTCAGCATTTAGTCTATAGATTCTTACCATATTTCTTTTTATGCTACTGTGCTTTCCCTACCTATTCCCTTTTGTGGTTTTCTCCTTTATTATTTCTCTATTCCATGTTCTCTTTCTATTTATTTTTCTGACAACATTCATGAAGGCATCTTTGTTTCTTCTACAAAGGGAAACAAATTTATCTATTGGTATCAAATGACAAAGTTATAACCTTAATAGAATAGCTTTACATATCATAGTACACATAGTTTGTATTTTTTTTCTTGTCTGATTTGTTAAATTTTATTCTTTTACTATGAAAACACAGTTTGAGAGTGACATGTCTGTAACCTTCAAACAAGGCCTTTCAGATATTAGTTTGAGATGAATACTTGCGGATAACCTAAAAATTCTTTGTGCATCAGGTAATTGTGTTGCTTTCTAGTTTAATAATGGAGCTTGCTTAGAATGGCCAAGAAGTAAAGAAATATGAAAACAGATGTTTTAAATTTTTGTCCAGATTGTATATGCCCAGCGCTTGTTCTGGATTATCTATTCTCATTGTCAGTAGAGTTTCTCAACTCAGACTCCCGAGTTAAAGCCAATGTACTGAAATATAAAGCCAATGTACGATGAAATCTTTCCCTTCTAGTGTGAGTTCATTCTATAAAAGCCAATAGCACAACTTAGGTGACAAATTGCACTGATTGTTTGTGGAGAAATAGATTTGCCCAAGCAGCTCTATCAAACTCGTGCATTTGGAACTGCTAAATCTTCTCTGCTAAGAAATTTTAAGCCACTACGATGATGTGCCAGAGCTACTCAACGTCCTTTGAGTAAAAACTTTGAAATACAAAATTAATGGCCTCTGCATCCTGTTTCTTACGTTGCTAGCAAGAATTTTTGTGGCAATTGGCACATATTGGCATTGGTCAAAACATACCATGGCAGATAGTTTCGGCGCATTTCAGGCTAACCTATATGAGAGATGCTAACACAGCTAGGATATATTTTGGCATATTCTAGTTAGTGAGCTGTGTGCTAACCAGCACGATACAGTTTTCCGCCATGCTGAAAGGCATTGGCACACCTCCATGCCACAAAACAACAATCCTTGGTTGCTAAGCCTATTGATGCTTGGGATAGTTCTCCAATAATCTAAAGTCAATGTTGATGCCAAGCATTCCTTTTTTTCTCTTTTAAAATGTGATTTTTTTTTCTTTCTAAATTATGTATTTTAGGGTGTTAATATTTCCCTTTTTGGTGGTTCTTGATGACATTTGAGCAGGGTTTCAGGAAAGTCGATCCTGATCGCTGGGAATTTGCAAATGAGGGATTTTTAAGAGGCCAAAAGCACTTGTTGAAGACTATCAACAGGAGAAAACCCTCCCATGTTCACGGGCATAGCCAGCAAGAGCAGACTCCATCTCAGAGTGCTTCAGTTACAGCATGTGTTGAGGTGGGCAAATTTGGGTTGGAAGAAGAAGTTGAGAGGCTAAAGAGGGACAAGAATGTACTAATGCAGGAGCTTATTAGGCTGCGGCAGCAGCAGCAAGCTAGTGATCATCAGTTACAGACATTAATGAAAAGCCTTCAAGGAATGGAACAGAGGCAACAACAAATGATGTCATTCTTGGCAAAGGCCATGAGAAGCCCTGGATTCTTTGCACAACTTGTGCAGCAGAATGATAGAAGCAGACGCATAACTGGAGTTAACAAAAAACGAAGGCTGCCGAAAGAAGGCAGTTCGGATGGCGAAAAGCCTGAAGGTCAAATAGTAAAGTACCAGCCATTGATCAATGAAGCAGCCAAAGCAATGTTGAGACAAATTCTAAAAATGAACACATCTACTAGGCTGGAATCTGTGGGCACTTCAGATAATCTTTTCATAGAGAACTTCCATTCTCCATCTGAAACTTTTGATAGTACTTCGAGTCTGAATTCTGCTGTTACTCTTTCGGATGTCCCTTCAAATTCTGGGGTTTCATTTATGCCTGCGAGCTCTGGCTTTTCAGCAATTTGCTCAACTTCAGCTGAATCATCAGATCAGTCTTCTGCCGTAGATACCAAAATGATGGGAGCAGATGAATTGACCGACATAGGAGTATTATCTGCAGTTCCGGAGGACATTTCTTTATCTCCAACTGATATTAGCATTCCTGAGTTTCCTGAGCTACTCGAAATAGTGGCCAAGGATGATGCTGTTAACATTCCGTTTGATAACTTGGTTGTGCCAGAACCGGAGAACTTGTATGTTAACCCAAATGTTTCGGCACTGCAAGAGGCTGTGCCTATTGAGACAGATGATCACTCGGCAGATTGCAATGTTGACTTTCATAATAATGATGAGAAGCTTCCGGGCATTGTTGATGCATTTTGGGAACAATTCCTCATGGCTAGCCCTCTATCAGGAGACACAGAGGAAGTCGAGTCCACCATACAAGAAGCAAAGGAGTATCAGCAAAGCACTGTCGACAGCGAGTGGAACAGTACTCACCACATGAATCATCTTACAGAGCAGATGGGACTTCTTTCTTCAGATCCCAAGGTTTGATGTGGTTGTTACATAGCTTTTTGTTGCCTCCAAGCTAATCTGGGAAGACTCTTTTAGGAACCCTCGTGGTTTATCAAAATCCCTGCCCTCCTTTGTGCTTGTAGGTGACAATTTATGCAAAAACCCATTGCCAATTTCTGTATTCTGATTTGTCCTTCTGTGTTGCTTTCTATCAGGCCGGGAACATTTCCATGAAATATCATTTATATATCTGGTTTGTATCAGAGCCAATCTTTGTTTGTTTGGGGTTTTTTATCTTGAAGCATTGATTTATGTTTCATGAGCAACATTTTCTATTCTAGTACCTTATAGTCATCAAGCATGTAACAAAATGACCAGTATTGCATTGCGGTAATTTTCCTACCTTCTACGATTGTTATGTCAAAAGGGAAGAAAGCTGTGGGTTTTCTTCGTTTCTAGGAATGGGAGCTATAAAAAGTAGAGCAATCGAAACGGACAATTCTGCCGTTCTGATTTCTTCGTTTCTTGGTTTCGTTAAGGGGGTTTGTTTACTTTGTTTTCTGTTTCCGAAATCGAAGCTTGCCGAATCTTGGATCTGATTGCAGTCCAAAAATCAAAAACTAAATCACAATTATTGAAATAAATATTGATTAAGTAGAGTCCAACTTTTAATCACTTGAAATCCATAGGCTAACTCCGTTAGCTTTATTAAAAGGCTATTTATTTAACATGTAGAAATAGTACAGCTGGATATTGATGCATGCAAGGTTACAAGTGGAAACTCCACTAGAGAAGTTGTGAAAACATTTTTGGTTGTTAGAAGCCGAATTGATATATGTACAAGTAATTTTGATTCGAATTAATTATCAACTTGGTGTGTCTTAATACTCTCATTCCATCCCACTAATGTATATTTATTTTTTGTACTTCCACTAATTATATTTTGGTACACAACCACCGGTCTTCTATTAACTATTTTTCTTTGTAGCATGGGTATATTACAAACCCAACTTAACCAAATATGCTCCCCCTTAGACATGTAATATATTGTTTTAAGGATCACAAGATATAGATAGTAGATTTTCTACTAAATTTCAACTATTTATCATTTATTGGTTTCTATAAAGTTTTAACTACACATATATATATATATATATATATATATATATATATATTCATTATGTGCATTTCGATTGGTTTACACAAAAAATCTTTCGGAGGACAGTGTGGTTAATTATGTTTACATAAGAGTGGTATGTGAAACATGAATGTAAATCGAACCGTTTCTGATAAGTTAAAAATAGATTGACAATATATTAAACTGTGTCGTTCTATCTCACATTAAAATCTAGCTTTTTACAAAATATAATTATTATGCCTTTGAAACCAATTAACTTGATATTGATACTCCAAAGTGAGATGTCTTAAAGGAATTTGGGATCTTGACCATCCAAATATCCTCATCGAATTAGATCATCTGATAACTACATTTGTGAACTCGAATCAAATCAAACATTTCTCGATTACATAAATATTAAGTTTTATACCTTTTTTGATATGATAGAATTTGGTGTGGTGAGTAGTCCGGGAGGAAGGTATAGTCGTGAAAGGAACCGCATGTAATTGCCACCGGACCATATCTCACATGCCGTATACATCCATTTTGATACTTTCGACACCTTTCTAACATACAATAATTTATTTATCTTATGTGATGATATATATTTTTTATTATCTATGGATGTATTTTTATGTTACCTTGCATATGCATATACAAGTTTGATGCATGATTGATCGACACCTTGTATATGTATACATGAGTTTGATGAAATGCAAACAATGATTCAGAATAGTGGTCCAAATACTTTACAAACTTCAAGTATCTTAGAGAGTTTATATATTTTATTCAACATCATTACTATCATCATTTCCAATAAAATCAAATCATTATTTCTCTTTTGTCGCTTAATGTTCCATCCACATTATCCTTAGCCAAAGTAAAATTATCCAGAGCAAAATCGAGAGTGGTATCCAAGATCAAGTTTTTACACTTTGTTTTGATAGGCACCCACCAATCTTTGTCAAATGCATCCTTAATATAAAACACTTGTTGAACTTGAAAGTTCTTTTCAGCACCCACCATTCTTCTGCTATGTTACTTCCTATAATAGAAACTTCATGATGTGCTTTGTTACGCACTTAGGACTTCAATGTTCAAAGATACCTATCAAAAAATATTATGCATGAATATTTTAGTTATGTCAAGTGTGGTCAAAAAAAATAATTAACCATATAGCATTTGTATCGTACCTCTCAATCGGGTATATCAAAGGATAATGTATCGATATCGATCCGATAATCTTTGCCTCTTCCACTAAATGAATAATCAAGTGGACCATAATCGTAAAGAAACTCAAAGAAAAAAATTCTATCAACGTTATAAAGAACATTATAAAGAGCGGATTGAAGTTTCTCAATGTCAAGAACAATAGAACAAAGCACTTTAAAAAACCCACAAAACTCAATTAAAATGGATCTTACTTTCTTAGTAAAAAAACTCCTCACAATACTATCGGTAAAGGATCTTGTGTTAATACGTGACGATCATGACTTTTATGTTATTTTAAATTAATACATCAAGATATATTTGAAGAATATCCATTAGGAGCTTTGATTCCTTTTAACAATTTATGAAATTATCCTTTTGTATTGAAGATATATAGAAGCATGCACTTGTGGGGATGAAGTTTGTACCTTATACCCAACTTGAGAAGGTCAAGACGTGCCTTCACGTTGTCTTTAGTCTTGCCTTCAAGATTCAATATTATTCCAAGTATATTATCACATAAAATTTTCTCTTCTCTGTATGCATCATATCAAGATCATAACGAAAGATATTATACTTCAAATAAATTATCTTAAAGAATATATTTCTTTCTGTCCAAGGTTCTTATCCTCGAGTTTAATTTTCTCATCCTAGAGCTTTTCGAAATAATTTTTTCATGACAAAAATTCTTTTCATCGAGTTAGCTTAAAATCATAATTCCGGATGATCGAGTAGGAGCTCGTCTCAATTTTTTTTTTTTTTTTATCATCGAAAGAGTGTCTATTATGTCGGAATATATGATTTTGCTCCAAAAACCTACGGTGCCAATGTAATAATATTTTTCCCTCCCCCATGTCTTAACCATTTTGAACGAGTTTCAAAGTTGTACGAATGCTAGATGACCATTTGTATTCCATCCAAGTAAATTACCGTACACAAAAAAGGTCATTTATAGTACATAATTATGCTTCATGCATCTTAAAAGTTTCTTTTCTCGAGACATCATATGTATCAACACCATTCTCCCACAACTCTTTTAGCTCAACTATTAAGGGCATTAATAATACATCAATATCATTTCCAGGGATAATCATTGATAAAATTAAGGAATTTTGTTTCATATACACATCCAAAGAGGGAGATTATATGGAACCAAAACAATTGGCCAAGTACCATACGTAGGACTCATTGTTGTAAATGGATTGAAACCATTAGCAGCTAATCCAAGCCAAACATTGCATCAGCAAGGTGCCTCATCTTCTTCATGTCATTATATATTAAAAGCCATTTTTGAAGACGTGAACAATTTTTGAAGCTAAGGAATTAATGGAAAATAATGCATGACCTTAGATGGTTGCTTCTTCCATTTATTTTTTGCATTATTATCAACATATCTTTCATTCACTTCCCATCATTTTTGATGCACCACATTTACAGCACGATTCATCGTTTTTTTTTTCTTTCTAGTACAATATACGATAATTAGGGTGAGCATGAATTTTTTCTATACCCGAGGCCTCATTCTCCGATAAACTTCTTAGTTTCATAAGTTGACTTTGGTAATCCAACCCCAAATGGTAATGCAAGATTTAGCAATTCAAATATGACATTAAATAACTTATTACTGCACCCATAAAAACACTTTAAATGAAAAAGTCGTACAATGAAAAAAAAAGCTTGCTCAAAGATGAGCATCTTACATACAATTCTTTGCCAGCATCACTAATAAGATCTTCTAGATTTTGTGAAGATGTTGTTCTTATGCTTCCACTCCATGGAAAATTGTTCATGTCGAGTATCATGTAATAGTTTATCCATGTCATCTTCTGCAGGTACAGAGTTGGATGATGAAGGTATAAATTCAGAATTCAATCCAGATTCTCTGTGATAAACCCTGATTCTTGTTGTTACACACACTGATGCCTCTCCCTCTCTCCATCGGTCTTCTTTTGGTTTTGGAAAACTTTGCCGTAAGATGATCTACTGACTTTGGATCTAACTTTACATTGATTGCTCTAATGATTTCTCGATGTCTTGATTGCCCAAACAATTTCTTCTCTTTGAGTCTTGGCTGATGATGAGTGATCTTAACCATCTTAGCGGATTTCAGTGAGACTCTGGTCTTTGATCTGATTCTTGTTGTTACACACACTGAAGCCTCTTTTTTCTCTGTCTCTCGTCCTTTTTAATGAAAAGAGATCTATTTTGTCACTCATCTTTCGATTTTGGAAAACTCTTCTTTGAAGATCGAATTTTTACTGGATCCAATGAACTCCTGGCTTTGGATCTCAAGTAGTGTGCCCTCTTAAAAATCATGAGTGTTGTCGAACAATTTCTTGATTCAGATAACAAGAGTTACAACATAATTTGTATGGATATAATTTTTTTTTCATTATGGCCTACTCCCTCAAATGCAAAATTGACAACATTTGCAATCCCTTGTAGACACTCCTTACTAACTATATATTTATTTTGTATCCAAATTTTATCCATACTTGTTAGAGCTAGCTCATAATAGTTTACCTAGATCCAATTATAATCCAATGCGTAAGAACACATTCAAATTAGAGACAACATGAATATAAACATATATTCAATAATTATAATTGAAGTTGACCTTAGGTTTTATGAAGTTATCGAGTGATATATTGAATAATTATAAATTATATAATTTTTATATATGTAAATAATAATTTAATATTTTTAGTGTCCTCAAATATTATGTCTTATCTTGGATCCTAGGTTTAGATTGTAGATGAATAATATTTTTTTTATTTGAAATAGGTTCACATCTCTTGAATATTATTTTGGGGGTGTGACATCTAAGAACTGTTGACTTATTAGATAAATGGCAAGATGCATCAATGTTCTCAAAAATTGATTTGTGTCGGCATATCACTACTTTAAAATAAAAAAGGTGGTCATTCCCAAAACTTGCTTTTGAGACTTGTTATAAGTATTTTAAAATTTTTGCAATGTCATATGATTTAACTAATGCGCTGAAAGTTTTTATAGACTTAATGAATAAAGTATTCAAGGAGTGTCTAAATAGTTTTTACTGATGATAGTTTGATATACTCATACTCTTGGGAAGAGCATGCAACATCTCTATGAATAACTCTGAGTATTTTGAAAGAAAAATAATTATATGTAAAGTTTAAAAAATTATAAACCATTCTTTGGACTTAATGTAACTAAAGAATCTTAGTGGATCTAATTGAGGTGAAAATAGTTAGCGATTGATCTAAACCAACTAATATTATTGAGGTAAGGAGCCTTTTTGAGATGATATATTATTATAAACAATTTGTAGAAAGATTCACTAAAAAAGTTTCACCACTCACCTAGCTAATAAGAAAGAATATTAAATTTAAATAATTAAACAATTTATGAGCATAGTTTCTAATAATTGAAAAAGAAATTAATTTTAACTCCAATTCTTGCTATACCATTTAGGTCATGAGAATTCATGATTTATAGTGATGCATCCAAAAATAATTTCGAATGTGTTTTGATATAACTTAAAGGATTATAAGATAAACTACCTGACTCATGATATAGAATTGAGAGGGGTGGTGTTTACCTAAAATTTCAAAGTATTATTTTTATGGTGAGAAATGTATAATATATACTGATCAAAAGAATTTGAAATACTTTCTTACTTAAAAGAAGTTGAACATAAAATAAAGAAGATGGCTAAAATTAATAAACGATTATAATTGTATCGTTGATTAATATATTAAGAAAGCAAATGTCGTTGTTGATGCTTTAAGTAGATAGTCATTCAACTTATCAACTTTATCAATAGGTTAAAAGCCTTTTGAGATAGAAATGTGAAAGTTTGATTTAGATATGATGCTTAAAAACTTAACTAGGAGACTAGCAGTTTTGTCACTCTAGCTAACACTATTAGGAAAAATCAAAGAGTTATATATATTAAAGATTCTTAATTAAACCAGTTAAGACAAAAGATTGAGATAGAAAAAGGAAAAGATTTTTGAATTGCTAAAGGGGTAATCAAGTTTTGAGGTTTATTATGTGTACTTAAGGGAGTTGGCATAAAATAAGATTTTTTTAATAGAGGCACATTCAACTCTATACTTAGGGATCTAGAAGAATACTATTGGTGGTAAAGAATAAAGAAGGATATGGGCTAATTTGTTAAGAATTGTGTCACATATCAATAAATAAAATAGAACATCGAAGACCAAGGTATATTGAAATCATTAAAAATATCATAACGAAAATAAAAAAAATAATCAACATAGATTTTGTCATGGGTTTACCTAAGACCAATAAGAGATATGAGAGAATTTGAGTCATCCATAGATTAACTAAGGCATCCCGTTTCTTACCTATTCAAATCAATTATGTCATCAATCAATATATTCAATTATATATATATGATATGCCAATATCCATTGCAGACTTAAGATTTAGCTTTTATCACTATTTTTCACCCTTAAATATATGGACAATCTAAAAGAATCATTAAAAAAATTAGAGAATATGTTAAGAGCATGTGTTTTGGATATTAAAATATTATGGAGCAATTATTTACCTTTAATAAAATTTACCTATAACAATAGTAATCAAACAATAGTTGAGATGATACCATTTGAACTTATTATATGCATAGAAAAATAGATCACCTATGCATTGGTAAGAGATGGGTGAAAGAAAATCCGAGTCTAGATTTGGTTAAAGAAATAGCTAAAGTACAAATAGGCACAAAGTAGGCAATAAATGTCATGTAAATATTATGAAGAAATCTTTGAAAGTTAAGGTAGGGGATAAGGTATTCCTACAGGTGGTGCCAATGAAAACAGGTTATTAGATTTAGGAAGAAAGATAAGCTAAATCTTTGATATATAGGACCATATAAAATTTTTGATAAGGTTGATGATGTGACCTACAAACTTGTCTTACCTCTTGCATTAGCAAATGTGCATGATATATTCTATGTATCGATGTTGTGGAAATATATTTCAAACCCTTTTCATATCTTGAAAGAACAATAAAAGAATTAGGTGAAAATTTAATATATGAAAAGCGAGCTATATAAATTCTTGATAAAAAGAAGAAAGAACTTTATAATAAGATCTTATTAGTTAAAGTACTATAGAGAAATCATATAATGGAAGAAACAAATTGGGAACGAGAAGAAAAAATATGAAAGAAATATCTAGAACCATTCAAGTAAAAAGTTTTGAGGATAAAATTTTTATTAAGAGAGGATTGTAGTACCCAAGTTTCTCACATACAAAACACACATAATATGCTAATGAAAATACAAATAACATACATATATTATTATTATTTAAAAATATAATTTGTAATATATATGCTTCATAAATATGATATTTGACATGTTCATGTTATTAGCCTTTAAAGTGAAGTCCATGCGTTCAAGAATCTTATGCACAAAGTTTTTTCAAATACTATTTTAAATATATATAAGCATTGATACCTATTTTAAGTATGTTTTACAATGATAATATATAATAAGCCTAGGTATACTAGTGGACGTGAGGTTAAGTTTTAACAATAAGTATGTATATAGTTATTAGAAAAGACTTTTACATTTAATAAGAATGACTTTGATTATATTTAAAGCAAGTTTGAGGTTAAATATCATATATATAGAAGATAATAAATTACTTATATATGGATGGAGTAATGGATAATTAAGTGAAGTTAGAAATCCAATATGAGTTACACTAAAGATGTTAAGATATACAAATATTGAAGGATGAATTTAGATCAAAACATATTGTTTTTGTTAATCTAAATTAGGCTCAAATTAAGTTGCTACAACCTAAAATTATGTTAAAGAGAAAAAAAAAAGAAAGAAAAAAACTTTAGATGAGGCCTAATGTGAATCAACTCAAGACCTCTTGGATGCCTCTTAAGCAGCTCAAAAACCACCTCTATCATAACCTGATAACCCACAATCATTTCTCTCCATCTTGAGCCATTCTCCTAGATCTTCACCTTGTCTTCATGAGGGCCAAGAACCCTAGATCTAAGGAAGAACAAGGTAAGAAAATCTAATCCTTCCCTAGATATAACCCTTGGTTTAGTTTAGCAAATTGTAGACTAAAATTTTCAGCTATTTTCGAGTAACATAAGAGTTTGATTTAATCTCTAATTTTTTTGATATATTTATATGAATCAGTTATGACCCCAATGCTTCTTGTATTGCTTTAATCTAAAATTTATTCTTAAGAGTTATGGATGTTCCAAGTTAAAGTACTTAGAATTACCTATTTTTGATGAAAGAATTCTATTCAAGCTAAATTAATATCCTTAGGGATATAATTAGCTCTTGTTCTTTGATATGTTGAAAAGGACCTCTTATGATTCTTAAGGCTTTGGAATTAAGTAAATACCAACTCTATATACTACGATATAAGCTTTATAAATTCAAGTAGTCTTAAACAAGTTTCAACATAATAGGATAGATAATGGTAGTTGGAATTGAATGTTACTTTAGCCTTCTAATTATTCTATTTTAAGTTAAAATTATATATATTTAGTTTTATATATTTGTTGAGGTCTACAAAATTTTATGATAATATAAGATGATTTAGTCAGCAATAATAGTGAAATAAGATTACTTTGTAGAATCATATAGTTGTTTGTTTGATAGTAACACGGTTATTTATTTACTAATGAAATTATTAGCAAATTGATGATAGAATTTAAATGAGTTTAGACATTAAATCATATTCTGACTCAGTGAATTATTATCCTTATAACAATTTACTCATATCATGGACTATAGACGTACTAAGCCATTATGCCATAATCCTCAAACGGTATAGAATGATCTAATCCATTGGACCTATTTTCTCTCATTTACCATATATATATAGTTTCTTATCTATCTAATATCCTAGAGACTGTATATCAGGCATGGTGTGTTGGAAAATCTTGGGGGCGACATCACATGCGCAGCAGAAGAACAGAAAATAAAATCCCCAATTACCAAAGATATGTTCGTCGTTATGCGAAGATTGGTGCGCAAAAATCTACAAAATAGAAAATCACGTTTGAGATAGATTATGTTACTCAGGGAGATCGTATATCCCTGAATCCCTATAGATCTCTAGGAGAGGGTGAAGGAGGTCAAGCGCTCTCCTCTCTAACGGTGATCCACACATTAGGGCTGCGATGATGTTCCTCAAAACTTCAAGCCTACTCTGAGGTGGAGAGGGGGAGGAGAATAGAAGAAGCAAGCAAAAAGCTCTAGCATATGAACCATTGATTCCCTCCTATTTATAGAGATCCCATGTCAACTTAACCTTAATGGATCCTCCCATATTGGGTATTAGATCTCTATCCAACTACCCAAGTCTTTTAGATAAATAGATCTCTATCTAATAATCTCTCATGGGCACTTATTGGACCTCATCTATAGGATCCAATAACTTAGGGGCATATTGGATATCCAATAAGATAGGGGCTCCGACGGATATCCCATATTCGAACCTCTACTTATCGTAATACCTACCATATGTGTGTAACTCTCTAGGCCCAATATCGAGCTAACTGTGAGTCATATATGTTAGAACTCCTTCTAGTTCAGTGAATTATTATCTTCATAATAATTCACTCGAATCATCGACTACGGACGTATTAGGCCACTACACCGCAGTTCCCAAACGATACAGAGGAATCTAATTCATTAGACCTATCTATCATTAGTTACCATGTACCCATAGTCCACCATCCATCTAATATCTCAGAGACCATATACCAGGCATTGTACTATCAGACCCATACGATTTTTACTCGAGTCTCTCTTTAATCGGATTCTTGTGGAGAACTCTTTCTCTCTCAATCCGAATGACCTTAGCTAGACATTTGTTTGAGTAAGAACACATGGGACATTCCTCTCATGACACTTAGAGTGGATGATCCTCTATCAACACTCAATAGCCCTTGTAAGGTTGACTGCCACTCTTGATGACCGACTGTACTAGATTTAGGACATCCAAACCTATAAATCCAGTATCAAAGAGTGGAGCACTCATACAGAATATCCTTGATGTCTCAAGTCTATGGACCAGATACACCACTAGGAGTACGAAATCATTGTCTAACAATAAGGCATCATCAACCATCTAGCTTTTCGTAAGCGAATCAATCAGTGAACTTATTCCCCAATGAGCACTTGTATTATATCCCTAATATCCCCACATGAGCAACTATGAGACCAGCTACATCTATCATATAGATGGGTGTACAACACACCAGTCTGTCTGGTTATCTCGATGTCCCTCTCGAGTAACCTATGATTGGGATTATTTAGGATCTATGTTTAAAGGCGAATCGATCTTATTATCGTGATCTCATCACGATCCAATTCTCATTGCACAGATCCAAAGACATAATAATATATATATATAAAGTGATAAATGTCAAAATATAATAAATAAAAAGATTGCATGTCAAGTCATATATATAAGCAATATAAAGTAATAAATATCAAAATATAATAAGCAAAAAGATTGCATGTCAAGTCACACGTGCCATCACTCACGTGATTGGCTTACAGGGCACATATGACTAGCATAGTGTTGTTAGGCCTATATGGATTCCATCCGAGTGGATTCTTTAGAGAACTCTTTTTCTCTTTATCTGAGTGACTCTAGCTAGGGATTTTCCTGAGTGAGAACACATGAGATATTTCTCTCATGATACTGAGAGTAAATGATACTTTATTGACACCCAATTATTTTTGTAATATTGATTGTCATTCCTAATGACTATTTGTACTAGATCTGAAACTTCCTAACTTATAAGTTTTGTATCAAAGAACAGAGTACTAAAACAAGGTATCCTTCGAAGTCTCAAGTCTAAAGACTACATACACAACTGAAACTACGAAATCGCTATCTAACGATGAAGTATTATTAATCATTTAGCATTTCATAAGTGAATCATTCAATAAACTCATTCTCCAATGAGCATCTATGCTATATTCCTAGTGTCCCCACACAAGCAGCTATGAGACCAACTACCTCTATCATATGGACGAGTATATAGTACATCGGTCTGTTCGGTTACCTCGATGTCATTCGCGAGTAACCTATAACTAGAAATATTTAGGATCTATGTTTAAAGGCGAGATTCCTATTACATAAATTCAAAGACATCACAATATATTTATCATATAATATAAAGTGAAAAAATACTATTTATTAGTATTAACCAAAAGAGATTGTATAGTGAATTACATATAACATCACTTACATAATTGATGATTTGTAAGCTACTTGTAACTAGCATATATGATACGATACATGCTCACCTAAATAAGTTTATCAAAAATTATACTTATTAAGTTATTACTCATCTTAAGCCTCATTTTATAAGTGAGGATACTAATGCCCCACTCATGTGATGGGTAGGGAGGTGAGTATGTGTTGGCCCATGCTATTATAGATATAGATGATGATTAGTTAATATTTTTATTTATGTAAATTTTAAATAGGATATGCATGTGTGATGCTTGAGTTTATATGTTTATAACATATATACAACTGTCAAACACCAATGTGTACAGAGGAAACCATGTCGTTTCGTTTGACATGTGATGTTATAAACTTGCCCACTTTTCCACTATGTTATTATAGCTAGCTTAGGTAAAGGGAAAGGTAAACATCCTATCTCAGTCCTACACGTAGGGTATGAGTGAAATTGGTGTCACATAAATACATAAATTGATTGAGTTCTATTGACCATTTAAGAGTTGACCAATTGTATCAGACCTCAAGAGGATTTTTCACATTGATTGATTTGTCATTATAATGATATGATTGAATTGGAAGGATAGTCTGTGCTTCCTGGTAGCTAAGATTAATGCATATGTGAGCTTCACAAAGCCCGGATACCATGTTTTAACATCCTATAAAATATGATTGGTTTAATACATGGGGTTTGTATATATTCCTTCTCTCATATTAACACTGAACTTATGGCTGATAAGGTTATTAATAGATATAGTAAAAACTCATCACCAGGCCAAGGGGTTGAAAGTTGGGGCGATGTTGCCAAATACTTTTTTAAGTTGTTCAAATGCCTCCTACATTGCTTGGATCACAAGAATTCCTTTAGTTACTTTAAAATCTTCAAGAATGGTAAGCATCGATCTTTAGTTTTTGAGAAGAAATAGTTTAGTGTAGCAATTTGACCTATCAATTACTGAACTTCTTTTATGAAAGTAGGATGGTTTAAATTTTTTTAGGGTTAACATCAATCCCTCTTCGATGAATCACAAACCTGAGGAATTTGATAGAATTGATGCCGAATGCACACTTAGACAAGTTTAGCTGCATCTAGAACTTTTTTATGATTGTGAAGGTTTTTTCGAACAAGGTGGATGTCGAATGTTCAGCTTTTGACTAACATGTTGTCTAGATATACCTTTATATTCCTGTCTATCTGATGTTAGAATATTTTATTAACCATCATTTGTTAAATTGCCATAATATTTTTGAGCCTAAAAGTCATGACTTTATGAGAGTACATGTCATGATCTATGATGAATGACATATGCTTTTTGTCTTCCTCAACCATTTTTATTTGATTGTACCTGAATATGCATCTATTTGATTGTTCATGGCCAAAAGTCAAATAAATCAATTAGTCGATTAGGGACAAAGAAAAGCTATCCTTCATATAGACTTTATTAAGATTAGTATAATCAACATTTATACATTATTTATTATTATTATTTTTAGAAAAACTATATTAGCGAGCCATTTTGAATAATGGACCTCACCGATAAAGTTAGCAGGCAATAGTTTCTTTTCCTCCGATAACATCAAGCTGACTCTGATTATTTAGTTGGGCCTAGTAAAATCCAGGGGAACTTTAATGAGAGGCTCGTTAGTTTTAGGATAAGCCGCCAAAGGTTTCGACTCCCTCAGAGCTAGCTAATAGATGAAAAGGGTCATCTTCTTTGGGAGCATCCCAAGGTCAGGTAACACTATATAGACACCCATGAGTCATTTCTAAGCTCTTTGAACCTGGTGCTAGTGGGGTGTTTTGAAGGTCATGTAATATGTGGAGATGATTGCTTGAAGCCAATCGAGAGTTGGACATCCAATAATGGCGTTATATGTAGATAGAACATCTACTATCAAGAAACTAGTCTTCACTGTCTTTAAATAGCTACCTGACCTGAATGTAACGTATAAGTCGGTAATTTCCACCAGAGTAAAGGAGTCCCCAATGGAGCCTATGACTATGGAAGATCAACTTTAGTTTTTTTGCAGTTAGGCTAATCTTCTAAAAAATAACATAATACACGATGTCAACAAAATTTTCTATATTAATTAGGATCTTTTTTACCAAGGCATTGGCGACCCTATGCGAGATGACAAGTGCGTCATTATGTTCAAGATCCAAGTGCTTCACTTCTTGCTCCTTGAACATGATGGATAGATCACAGTTGAGGCAAAATCTTTTGACTCAAGACTCTCTTGCATAAATTATGCAGGCAAAAGTACGGGATCCCCCTAATGCCGATCTGCCAACTATCACGTTCACTTACCACTCAATGGGTCCCCATAGCCTTGGGGATTTGTCCTAGACCCTAGTAAGGTCTTGTACAAATGTCTCTTTAGATCAGTTCTTTAATTTGTTGTTTTATATCATAGCTTGTTGTTTTGATCATAGCAATCTTTTGTATCATGACCATGGATTGTTTCTTTTCGTTAGAGAGGCTCATAGGGGATGAGGTATATGGAGGATACCCTTCTCCTTTATTTACATGAACACTTCATTGTGGAAAGTATTTAATGGGGTGAATTCACGATGAGGAGGCGCTTGGTCTCCCCTCGACCTCTCATTTTATGATTGTTCTAGGGGGCTCGATCATGAGACTCTTTCCACATTTGTCAATTTTCTTAGTTCTGAGCTCTTTTTCTTGGCGATGATGGATTTGACCACTATTGAATCTTATATTTTGATGATAAAATCAATTGATAAGTTTATGGACTAATATACTTTTGAGATAAGTGACGTAAAAAATACTTTGATCATGGACTTGAACCATCGAAGGGTAAATTGTCGAAGTAGGAGAATCAGATATTGTGCGAAAAAAGTATCATATCAAAAATTGGACATTGAGTTGGAGAATTGATCAACATGCTAAAGATTGAACTGAGCTATAAGTTTAGGCATCATGCCGAAAGGATCATATATTGTACCAAAAGATTGTATATCGTAGGAAAGTCGACATGCCGATAAATTAGGTGATGTGTCAAAGTAAAGTATTAAGTGTCAGAGGTTTGAATGAAGTACTGGAAAATTGGATGACATGCCATAATGGCGTACATGCTGAAAGCTTCGTAATTATACCAGATATATAGTGATTATTAAAATTTTAACCGAGGTCTTTTTGGGTCAAATTGTATTGGTATTGGGCTGAAACCATACCAACTTATCGAGAAAGCTAATGAGCTTGGACCTAGGCCAAATTGGGCCCACTAGACGGCCAAAACAATAGCCTTGAGTAGGCCTAGGTGGTGGTACCATTAGGCCCAAGCAATGGTTCCACCTGAGTCAATCGACAAGCACAAATAGGGCTTGTCAGCACTGTCAACGATGGTACCCCCTATGTAGGTGGTGGTACCACATAGGGCGGCCCAGAAAGTCTAAAATTGTAGTATCAAAAGGTACAATGATAGTATCGCCTGTATCCCAAAATTTTTGGAGATTTGAATTTTTTGCTCCATTTTGATGCTTTTTGGGGCTTCTAAATACCCCACTAAGGCCTGGTTAATGGAGTATTAAATTCTGAGTTTATAAATAGTTGTGGCTCTTTCTTTGAGCATTGTTTGTATCTTTTTCCTTCTTTCTGAATTTAGAGGTGATTCTAAGTTGTAGAAGTGAAAATCTTGTAAAAGAGTGAGTGTGGAGGTTCTCTCCTAAGCTTGTTAAAAGGAGAAAAGCTATAACAATAATAGTTGATCTTCGCCTCTTAGAAAGAAGATCGATAGTGAAAGTCGATAACCTCGACGAAAGAGAAATCGGGAGTGGATGTAGGTAAGGAAGACCAAACCACTATAAATCGGTTTGCATTTCTTCTCTTACTTTTGATTTGTTGTTGCTTACTTATTTACTTTACTCTCAACCCTTACTCACATTCTTGAGTAATCATGTTTTCAATACAGATTTATTGATCAAACTTTAAAATTAGTTAAAATTTACTATAGTACTAATTCACCCCCCTCTCTCCCCTCTCTTAGTGTCATTATGATCCTAACAATTAGTATCAGAGGGTCACTCTATCACTCATCCTCTTATATTCAATGGGATGGACTATACCTATTGAAGAACTAGAATGAGAATTTTTCTCCTTTCTATGGATTTTGTTTGTGGAACGTCATCGAGTTTGGCTTTCAAAAATCTTCTAAACTGATGAATAAATGAAATAATTTTGAAAAGAGAATATTTTCTTTAAATGCTAAAGTTATGAATGCTTTATTTTATGCTTTAGATAAAAATAAGTTTAATCGAGTTTCTACTTGTAACACCGCATATGATATTTGGCACACACTCGAAGTTACTTAGGAATGAATAAATGAAGTAAAAGAATCTAAAATGAATATTTTGGTTTATAGTCATGAATTATTTAAAATTAAATCAGACGAATCCATTGGTGACGTGTACACCCATTTTACAATTGTCAATGGTTTAAAAGCTTTTGGTAAAAATTATACTAACATTGAATTGGTGAGTAAAATTTTAAGATCACTTTCTAAAAGTTGGAATTCAAATATAATGATAATATAAGAAGCTAAATACTTAAAAAGCTTTCCTCTTAAAGAACTCATAGGATCTTTAATAACTTGTGATATGACCTGTAAAGCACATGATGAAGAAGAGAAAAACCTTCTAAAGAAAAGGAAGGATATTATCTTTAAAACCAAAGAAGACTACTCGAGCGAAAGCTTAAATAATGATGACAATGACATAGCACTCCTTACCAAAAGATAAAAAAAGTTCATGAGGAGAAACAAGACAAATCTTACAAGACGAGAAGGTAAAAATAAAAGTGAAGTCATCAACCCAAAAATGAGTGTCCATAATTGAAAAAGAAGTCATCAACCTAAAAGAAGAAGAAAGCACTCAAAGCAATGTGGGATGAATCAAGTAAGTCAGAAGTCGAAGAGCAAACCAATGAAGATGAAGTAGCAAACTATGCCTTAATAACCTTCAACAATGAGATATTTGACTCTCCCAAAATATCTTTATCATATATTGAATTACTTAAAGCATTTTATGATCTATATAATAAACTTAAAGAGATTAATAAAAATATAATTTGCTAAAAAAGGATCATGTCTCTCTCACTAATGAATTTGATATATTGAAAAATAAGCATGACAAATATATGTCAATATCTTGTACTAAATGTAAAGAATTAGAATCTCTAAAAAAGGAAAATATGTTTATATGATAAACATTAGAAAAAATTAAAATTAAAAATAAGTTACTAAATATGATTCTTGTTAACTAAAATTGTGTATCAAGAAAAGAAGGAATTGGCTTCGTAAGTAGTAACACTCGTCAAAAGCCAACAAAATTTGTAAAAGGACCCACGCTACATATTCCTCATAATGTTAAATATTATTTTTAGGAAAAAATTGATCACTATGCATACAAATGCATTCTTAAAAAATATAGTTCTCATAAATTAGTTTGGATTCCTAAATGAACTATATATGATTTAATGTCAAAAGTGAAGAAAGGTAGATCTAACCATAAAGGACCCAAAGTTAAATGTGTACATAAAACAATCCTTTTTTCTTATAGATATGTCTCCAAATAAGAGCTAGGAACAAAAAAAGGTATCTTGATAGTGGATACTCAAGGTACCTGACCAGAGATCCAACACACTTCTCAAAGCTCACTAGCCGAGACAGATGATATATTACCTTTAGATACAACAATAAAGGAAAAAATCTTTGGTATTGGAAATATTAGTAACAAATCGAATCTTTTGATTGAAGATGTACTTTTGGTAGATGGTTTAAAATATAACTTAATAAGTATTAGTCAACTTTGTGATAATACATACAATGTTAAATTTGAATATTATGCTTGCATCATAGAAATACCAAAAAAGAAATATCTATGATTGCTTTAAGAAGTAATAATATTTATACTATTAATCTTGATAATTTTCGTGAAACTTGCTTTTCGATTTTGAATGATGATGCATGGCTTTAAAATAGAAGACTAAGGCATGTTAGTATAAAATTAATCTCATAAATTAGAACTAAAGAACTTATAAGAGAAATACTTAAAATTAAATTTGTTAAAAATAAAATTTATGATGCATGTCAACTAGGAAAATAAATAAAGAGCTTCTTTAAACCTAAAAAATCATGTGAGTACCTCTAGACCATTAAAACAAACTCATATTGATTTATTTGAACTTATTAATATCATAAGCCTAGGAGGTAGCAAATACGCTTTTATGCTTATTGATGATTACAATAGATATACTTGGACATATTTCTTGACACATAAAAATAACTATTTTAAATGTTTTATCAAATTTTATAAATAAGTTCAAAATGAAAAAGGTCTTATGATTTCATCTATTCGAAGTGATCATGGTAGTGAATTTAAAAATTATAATTTTAAAAAAATTTATGATTTAAATGGGTATGATCATAATTTCTCCACTTTAAGAAATCTACAACAAAATAAAGTTGTAGAGGGAAAGAATAGGAGTTTACAAGAGATAGCAATGATCGTGCTTAATGATTAGAGTCTACCCAAGTACTTTTGGGCTAATGCTGTTAATATGACATACTATCTCATGAATAAGGTTCTTATAAGACCTCCACTATCTAAAACTTTCTATAAATTATGAAACAATAAAAGACCCAACATTTTATATTTCAGAGTTTTTAGATACAAATATTTTATTTTAAATAAAAAGGACGCCTTAGGAAAATTTGATGCAAAATCCGATGAAGATATTTTTCTTGGATATTCTTGTATCTCTAAAGCTTATCAAGTTTTTAATAAGAGATCCTTAGTTATTGAGGAATCTATTCATGTTGTCTTTAATAAATCTCTCGAAGTTAAGAAAAATAATTTTGATGATGATTTTGAATTTGATAAATTAAATTTAAATACGAACTATCCTTCATAAAGGAATAGATGTATGTAGATGCATATCCTGAGGAGCTAATTATCAGAGATACATCAAAAGATATTCCAACTCATTCATTATTAAAAAATATTTATGCAAATGCTACCTTTTTATCTCAAATTAAGTTTAAATGTATTGATGATGCTCTCAAAGATGACTCATGAATCTCGGCAATGCATGAAGTGTTAAATCAATTGAAAAGAAATAAAATTTAGATGCTTGTCCCTAGACCTAGTAATCATCTCATGATTGATAGTAAATGGGTTTTTAGGAATAAGTAAGATAAACAAGATGTTGTGGTTCGAAACAAGGTTAGATTAGTAGGCAAATGTTTCAATCAAGAAGAAGATATAGATTATGAAGAAACTTTCGCTCATGTGGCTAGACTTAAAGCCATAATGATACTCCTTACCTATGCATATTTTAAAAATTTTAAATTATTTCAAATAGATATCAAAAGTGCTTTTCTTAATGGTTTTATTTTCAAAGAAGTTTTTGTTTAGCAACTATCTGAATTTGAAAATAATATTTTTCCAAACCATGTTTACAAATTATCTAGGGATCTTTATAGGTTAAAAAAAGCACATAAGGATGAGAGATTTAGCTCCTTTCTTATTCAAAATAATTTTTTAAAAAGTAAGGTAGACATTATATTGGTTATTAAATATTTCAAATATAATTTTTTTATTATTCAAATTTATGTTGATGATATTATTTTTGATTCTACAAATGAATCTTTATATGAATCGTTTGCTAAGAGTATGAGCCAAGAATTTGAAATGAGCTTGATGGGTGAATTGATTTTTTTTTTATGATTACAAATAAAGTAATTAAATGATGGAATTTTCATTAGTCAAACCAAATATACTTTGGATCTATTAAAATCGTTTCACATAGATAGTGCCAAAGTTATTAACACACCAATAAGTATTTCTACTAAATTAGATATGAACAATAAAAAATAATGCTTTAATCAAAAGACTTATAGAGGTATGATAGGAAGTTTATTATACCTTATTGTAACTAGACCTAATATATTATTTAGTGCTGAGCTTTGTGCAAGATTCCAATCCAATCCTAAACAATCTCATTATAAAGCAGTTGAAAGAATTTTTAGATACATAAAAGGAACTCCTAATATAGGATTGTGTGCAAGTAAGTTGAATTAAAAATACTTTAGAAGATTATGGACTTTGCTTGAAAAATATCCCTATAAAGTGTGATAAGACTAGTTCAATTTGCTTATCAAATAATCCTTTTCAACATTCACAAACCAAGCATATTGACATTATACATCATTTTATTAGGGATCATATAAGTAATTATGACATATTTTTGGATTTTATTAATATAAAATATCAGCTAGTAGATATCTTAACTAAACCACTAAGTGAGGAACAATTTGATTTTATTAGAAGGGAATTAGGCATGTTAAACCTAAATGAATAAATCTTGATAAGCCTAAAATAAAATTTAGATGTCCCACCTATTCTTCAAATTAGTGAACCTATTTACCCTAGACTAGTTAGATTGTTCTATAAAATTTGCATGTAAATGAAAATGATAGGGTATCTACTTATCTTCTAGGGCATTATATACCTATCACAGATGACATAATTTATAATCTTATAGGTAACAGTTCTTTTAGGTAATATAGTCCAAATATTACCACCAGGACAATCGGACATTGAGTCAGTTGGACTTATATATTCTAAGGCTATTGGCACCATTTTTGGAAATTGAAATCTATCTATTGTTCCAAAGATTTGTGAGCATATGTTACTATTCAACACAAAATTACTTCATTATATCATGATTAGCATTCTACTTCTTAAACAATACTATCTTGATGAAGTGAATATTTTGGAAATAGACACCATGTATTGGATTATGATAGGATGTGAGAATTGCTTTGGATATCTGATACATCAAAACATGATTGATGTATATAAGAAAGATATGATGCTTTCATAGGGTGGCCTGATTACTAGACTACTGCATGCACACAATATAGTCATCCTACTAAACGAAGAAATCATGAAATTAGACAGATTTAATAGTATTAATAGAAATCTATTAAGAAGATTGAGGTGCATTGTAATGAATGAAATTCGGACTATATTACCTAGAAGAATTGATCATCCTCTACCTAAGCCTAAACCAGAAACATCTATACAAAGGGGTAGCCCTTCTCCTCCTATTAGTCCCTTTGAGGTGAGACCTCTAGTAGATCCAGCACCCTCTTCATCTTCTGATTCTATAGTATTATGATTGAATCGTATTGAGCTTCATCAAGACCAAAGTTTGACTAAGATGCAATAGATTCATCAACATCTTGATGCTTTTGATGCTCATTTTTATACTTTATTTAGATATTTTAGATTACCACCACCCGAGTTGCTTGTATATATCTCCTTTTTATTGATGACAAAGGAAAAAAAAAGTCTTTACTTTTTAATGATATGGTAACTATGTATATTAAATAAGAAAAATTATGATGTTTTAACCTATGATGATGATGATGTTGAAATTATGCAATGATTATTCTAACATTTTTAACTAAAATTATGCATATGTTTTATACAATGATTATTTTGATATTTTAATTAAAATTATACACATGATTTTTATAATGATTACTATTGAAAATCACTAAGATTTATGATTAAAATTATTTCGACTTGAATTCAAAGACTAACACTAAAAGGTTATTATTTTTTGAATTCGAGTTCAAAATGACATACAGACAGGGGGAGCCTAGTTAAAACTCCGTTATCAATTAGTTGTTATCATAAAAAAGATTGTTGAATCCTGGATTTTGATAAGGAAATCAAGTAATGAGTTTATGGACTAATATGCTTTTGAGATAAGTGACACGAGAAATACTTTGATCACGGACTCGAACCATTGAAGGGTAAATTGTCGAAGCAAGAGAATTAAACATTGTGCCAGAAAAGTATCATGTTGGAAATTGGATGTCGAGTCGAAAGATTGATCAATATATCGAAGATTAAACTTCATGCTATAAGTTTGAGCATCGTGTTGGAAGGATCGAATATTGCACTAAAAGATCGGATATCATAGGAAAGTTGACATGCCGATAGATCGGGTCACATGCCGAAAGAAAAGACGATGTGCCGAAGGTTTGGATGAAGTGTTGGAAGATTAGACGATATATTGGAATGGCATATAACATGCTGAAAGTTTCATAATTGTGTCAGGTATATGGTTAGATTGTGTAAGTCTTAATCAAGGTTTTTCAGAGTTAAATTATATTGGTATTGGGTCAAAACCATGTCAACTTGTCGAAAAAGCTAATGGGCTGGACCTAGGCCAAACTGGGCCCGTTATAAGGCCAAAATAATGGCCTTGAGCAGGTCTGGGTGGTGGTATCACTTGAGTCAACCAACAAGCACAAACAGTGCTTGTTAGTATTGCATATGTAAGCAGTGGTACTGCCTAGGGTGGTAGTGGTACCACCCAAAATTCAAAAATCCCGATGGTGGTATCGTTTGAATGTTTGAAATTGTGGTGTCAAAAGTTGCGGTGGTAGTAGTAGTACCGCCAGTTGTTAGTAGTAGTACCGCTCATATCCCAAAATTTTTAAGGATCTAAATTTTTGACTATATTTTGAAGCCTATTGGAGCCTATAAATACCACATTAAGACTTGGTTGATGGAGTATCAAATTCTGAGTTTATGAGGGGTTGTAGCTCTCTTATTGAGCATTATTTGAGTCTCTTCCTCTTTCTTGAGTTTCGAGGTGATTTTAAGTTATAGAAGATGAGAAATCTTATAAAAGAGTGAGTGTGGAGGTTCTCCTAAGCCTAATAAAAGGAGAAAAGCTATAACAAGGGTAGTGAATCTTTACTCATTGGAAAGAAAATTAGTCGTGAAAGTCGGTGGCTTCGACGGAAAAGGAATCGGGAGTGGACGTAGGTCGAAAAGACTGAACTACTATAAATCGACTTACATTCCTTCTCTTATTTTGATTTATTATTGCTTACTCATTTACTTTACTCGCAACCCTTACTCACATTCTTGATTATGTTGAATCTCAGATTTTGATGATGAAATCAATTGATTTATGATCTAATCCATGTGTTGAGAAAAGTGATGCAGGACTAATTATGATCATGAAAAGATAAAATAATTAAAAAATCAGACATTGAGCCGGAGTCAAAGATCAGGCATTGGGCTGGAAGAATCGGACAATGCACCGAGAACGGATAGATCAAGTGTTACGCCGAAGGTTCGGACAATGCGTTGAAAGCTCACCGAGAGTTCGCCAAAAGTTCACTGGAAGTTTAAATGAACAATTAACATGTCATACAATTGAGATTGCTATTATTGTAATTGTTTTAGCCTTAATTATCATAGTTAGGTGTCAATTTGAGTTAGTTTAGGGAGTAATCCTACTAACTCAATTAGGGGCCAACTAAGCCCCTAACTATGATAATTAGTTAGGCCAAATGGATTGGGCCAAATGGATGAACCATACAGTGACATTGAGCCATGTCAGGTGGTGGCACCACCAAGGCTGGCGGTGGAATCGCCTAAGGCTCGGCCTCCTAAGTACTGTCTAGGCAGTGCTGGTAGTTAATGTTGTTAGGCGGTGGTACCGTCTGACAAGCGGTGGTATCGCCAAAGCCTAGTCTTCGAGGCTCTGTCAGGTGGTCGTACTACTCAGACTGGTGATAGTACTGCCAGAGCAGGGTTGTCAAGCGATGGTACCACCCAATAATGGCGGTGGTACCGCCAGTAACTCAGAAATCGAGGATGAAACACTTTTTAGCTCCATTTTTGAAGCCATTGGGGCCTATAAATACCCCACTCTTTTCTACATGAAAGAGAACAAAAAGTGAACAAAAATCTTGAGATTTTGAGTTATAAAAGTCATGAAAAAGTGCTAAGTGTCCTCCTTCTTAAGATTTGTGATTATTCTAAGAGATGTATGAGGCTTATAAAGGTTGTCTTCTAAACCTGTGAAAAAGATATAGAGTTGTAAGAGGATAATTAGTCTTTGCCTATTGAAGGAAGACCGTTAGTGAATGCTGGTGGCCTTGACGAAGGAGGAATCGAGAGTAGACATAGGTCACGATGACCGAACCACTATAAATATGGTGTGCTCTCATCTTTATTGTTTATCTTTATTGCTTACTTGTTTTGTTGCTCATTCTACCTTGTACCTACTTTAAGTCAAGCACACATTAGATTGGTTTTCATCGAACGAGATTTTGTTGAATCGACGAAAGTTTTCCTTAAGGACTAATCCCCCCCCCCCTCTCAGAGCCAAGGTTTTTCTCATTTGGTTTAACACCTAAGAGAAATAATTTTTGCCGACAATCAAGAGGGTCTTTTTATCACTCATCCTCCTATGTTCAATGTAATGGACTACACGTATTAGAAAACTTAAATGAGAATTTTCTTGCTTTCTATGGATTTCGATTTATGGAATATTGTTGAAATTGATTTTCAAAAGTCTTCCAAACCAATGAATGAATGGAATGATTTGGAGAAGACTTTTTTGTTGAATGCTAAAGTGATGAACGCTTTATTTTGTACTCTTGATAAAAATAAATTTAATCGGGTTTCTATATGCGAAACTACATATAATATTTGGTATACAGTCGAAGTCACACACAAAGGCACAAGTAGGGTTAAAGAATAAAAAATTAATCTTTTGGCACATAGCTATGAGTTGTTTCAAATGAAACCAAGAGAGACTATTGGAGAAATGTACACCTATTTTACGAATATCGTCAATGGTTAAAAAGTACTTGATAAAAGTTTTTTTAATTTTCAACTTGTTAATAAGATACTAAGATCCCATCCAAAAAGTTAGGATCCTTAAGTAATGGCAATATAAGAAGCAAAAGACCTGAACAATTTTCCGCTTGAAGAACTTATCGAATCCTTGATGACCTATAAAATGACATATGTAGCATATGATGAACTTGAGAATAACCTTCTAAAGAACAGAAAGGACATGACACTTAGAATCAAAGAAGACCACTTGAGATAAAACTCAAGTGATGATGATAATGATGATGACTTGACACTTCTTATAAGAAAATTTAAAAAATTCTTAAAATTAAACAAAACAAAATAAGATACTAAGAACAAAAATGAACCCAAAAAGAATATAGTGATATGTTATAAATGCAATAAGCTGGGACACTTTAAAAAAGTGAAAAAGAAGCTACCAAAAAAAAGAAGGCATTCAAAGTAACTTGGGACGATTCAAGTGCATTTGAAGACGAAGAGCCAACCAACAAAGAAGTTGTAAATTATGCATTAATGACATTTGACAATGAGGTATGTAACTCAAATGAATCTTCCTTATCTTATGATGAATTATTCAATACATTTAATGACGTAATTGATGATTTTAAATTAGTTAGTAAAAAGTATAAACTGTTAAAAAATGATCATGCTTCTCTTGTTAGTGAATTTAAAAAATTAAAAAATGAGCATGATGATTGTATATTAGCTCCTTGCACTAAGTGTGAAAAGTTAGATTCAACTAAGAAAGAAAATATTTTACTACAAGAAACATTAGAAAAAATTAAAACATATAACAAATCTTTAAATATGATCATTGCTAATAAGGGTCATGTTTATAGAAAAAAAGGAATTGGCTTTGTGAGTAACACTCAACAAAAACCAACTATGTTCGTTAATAGACCCACATTACATGTTTTACCTAGAAATAATTATAATTTTTGTGGTATATTTAGACATTATGCCTATAGATGTTCATTTAAAAAGTATAGTTCACACAAAATAGTTTAGGTTCCTAAAGGAACCATGAATAACTCAATGCCAATAGTTAAGATAGATAGATCTATTAATGAGGGACTCAAAGTTAAATAGGTACCTAAAAGAAAACCCCCTTTCTTGTAAATATGTTTACAATCAAAAGCTAGGAGCAAGAGATAGTACCTTGATAGTGGATGCTCAAGGCATATGACCAGAGATCCAACAAGTCAAGCCTCTTGATTGAAGATGTGTTATTAGTATATGGTTTAAAATATAATCTACTAAGTATTAGTTAATTATGTAATAAATAATATACCATCAAATTTGAATCTAATACTTGTATAATTGAAATACCACACAAAAATAGATCTATGATTGCCTTAAAACATAATAATGTGTATACTATTAATATTAATAATTTTTGTGATGAAACATAATTTTTGATTTTAAACGATGATGCATGGCTTTGGCATAGGAGATTAGGTCATGTTAGTATGAAACTAATCTTTCAAATTTCAACTAGAAAACTTATAAGAGAAATGCCTAGCATCAAGTTTGTCAAAGACAAAGTTTGTGATGCATGCTAACTAGGAAAACAAATAAACAGTAGTTTCAAATCAAAGAATCAAATAAGTACCTCTAGACCACTATAATTAATCCATATATATTTATTTAGACTAATGGATACAACAAGTCTAGGAGGTAGTAAATATGCCTTTGTAATTGTTGATGATTATAGTAGATACACTTAGATATACTTCTTGGTATACAAAAATGATTGCTTTAAATATTTTTCAAAATTTTGTAAACTTGTTTAAAATGAAAAGGGTTTTATGATTTCGTTTATTCGTATTGATCATGGGGTGAGTTTCAAAACCATGATTTTTAAAATTTTGTATCAAATGGGTATAACTATAATTTCTCTACTCCAAGAAATCCATAATAAATTGGAGTAGTTGAGAGAAAAAATAGGAGCTTACAAGAGATGGCAAGAACCATGTTAAATAAACATAGCTTACCCAAATATTTTTGGGCCAAAGTCGTTAACATAACATGCTATGTCATGAACAGGGTTTTCGTAAGACCATTATTTTTCAAAACTCCCTATGAATTGTGGAATAACAAAAGACCCAATATTTTATATTTTAAAGTTTTTATTATAAATATTTTATTTTAAACAAAAAAGATGCCTTAGGAAAATTTGATGCAAAATCCGATGAAAGTATTTTTCTCGGTTATTCCTCTATTTCTAAAGTCTTTCGTGTACTTAATAAAAGAATATTGGTTATAGAAGAGTCCATTCATGTTATTTTTAATGAGTTTTCCAAATTTAAGAAAATTAATTTTGATGATGATTTTGATTTTGATGCTTTAAATTTAAATAAAAACTCTCCTCCCCCAAGCAGCTTGGATGCATCTTCTTCCAAAGAATCCTTACATAAGGAATGGAAGTATGTAGATGCTCATTCTAAGGAACTAATCATTGAAAATACATCGAAAGGTATTCAAACTCATTCTTCTTTTAAAATTTTTTGTGCAAACGTGGCCTTCTTGTCTCACTCTTCTAATGAATCTTTATATGAAACTTTTGTTAAGAGCATGAGCCAAGAATTTGAAACTTAGTGATAGAACCTTTGTTAGTCAAACTAAGTATGTTTTAGATCTATTAAAATGATTTAATATGGATAGTGCTAAGGCTATTAATATATCATTGAGCACTTCTACAAAATTAGATATGGACATTAATAGAAAATGTTTTGATCAAAAGACTTATAGGGGTATGATAGGTAGTTTACTATAACTTACAACAATTAGACCTGATATTATGTTTAGTGTTGGACTATATGTTAAATTTCAATCTAATCCCAAGCAATCTTACTTAAAAGCTATTAAAAGGATTTTTAAATACCTAAAAGGAATACCTAATTTAAAATTATTGTATCCAAAAATTAAAAATCTTGAATTTATTGTTTATGCCGATGCTGATTTTACTGGATGTAGAATTGATAGAAAAATCACATTTGGAGCATGTCAACTCTTATGTTATTCAATTGTTTATTAGTATTCCAAAAAATAAAATTCGATTGTATTATCTACAATCGAGGCTGAATATGTAATGGTAGGTGCATGTTGTGCACAAGTTATTTAGATAAAAAATACTTTAGAAGATTTTTAATCAGGTTTCTACTTGCGAAATGACTTTCGATATATGGCACATTCTTGAAACCACACATGAAGCACTAGTAGAGTAAAAGTTTCAAAGATTAACTTTTTGATGCATGATTTTGAATTGTTTCATATGAAACCAAGCGAAATCATTGGAGACATGTACACCCGTTTTACGGATGTCGTCAATGGTTTAAAAGCACTTGGTAAAAATTTTTCGGATTTTGAACTTGTAAACAAAATTTTACATTCTCTTTCTAAAGATTGGGATTCAAAAGTAACTACCATACAAGAGGCTAAAGACCTAAACAATTTTCCACTCGAAGAACTAATTGGGTCTTTAATGACCTACGAAATGACCAATGTGGCAAAAAACGAATATAAAAATAAATTTCCAAAGAATAGGAAGGATTTCAGACTTAGAACAATTGAATACCACTCAAGCATAAGCTCAAGTGATTGTGAACTTGAACTCCTCACTATGAAATTTAAAAAGTTCATAAAACAAGAATTAAAGAACAAAAATAAACTTAAAAAGAATGTAATTACTTGCTATGAATGTAAGAAGAAGGAAGCTCTTTAGGACGAATCAAGCTCATCCGAAGACAAGGAGAAAAGCAACAAAAGCGAGGTGGCAAACTACGCCTTAACAGCTTTCGATGACGAGGTAATCAAAATCCCCATAGTTTACTTTGAAATTACTTAATGTTTTTCATGAATTATTTTTAATTTAGTTAAGAAAATTATATAATTTTTTGAATTGCATGTTAGGAAGATCACCGGAAGAAACTAAGACCTAGGACTTATTTAGCTTAGTAAATATCTTAAATTTCATAGTTAACACATAATTGGGATTGGAATTGGGCCAACCCAATTAGGGGCTAGTTAGGCCCATGTAACGATTGTGTTGAGCCTATGAAAGGCCCAAATAGTGACCCAAGAGGTGGCATCGTCGTGGCACAGTCTCCGAGACTGTGTCAGGTGGTGGTACCGTCGGTTTGGGTGATGGTACCGCCCAGTGCAGTGTTAATGTCATACTGACACTAGCGGTGGTACAGCCCAGCATAGTGCCAGTCATAGGTGCCCAGCAAGCCAATCACGTGAGTGATAGCACGTGTGACTTGATACGAAATGATAAGAGATTAATGAATCTATTTGTATCACTTTTATGAATCTCTTGGACCATGAAAATGATTTTGATGATTTAAATTTGAATGACTTTTTATCCAAATCTTTCACATATTCTTGAGACTTATGAATGATAATCTTATATCCCCTATGCTTTTTTTTGTTATTTACTAAAGAGAAAAATTATCCAAATGAATCATGAATGTTCTTTTGGTATTCATAAATTGATTATAACTTGAAAGTTCTATTATGAATCAAGTTTTTTTTTTTTTTGTCCTCCTATGATTTTACTTGGCATTTTATTGAAAGAGGAGATTAACTATATGAATCATGTCTTTTGGTATTCACATGATCTTATCCTTCATGACATGATTTCTTTGTATTTATGGCTTGTATGTCTTGTGATGACTTGAATATTTACACCATTATGTTCTTCCTTTTTTTTTCTTGTTTACAATGACAAAAAGGAGGAAAGAAAATAGCTAGCATCTCAAGAGAACCAAATTTGCTAGCTTGAATGATAAACTTAGACATGTTAGATCTCCCAAATGCATAAATTCTTCTTATATATTTTTTAGATTATGATCTTGATTTCTTAAATTTTAGACTTGATCTTTCATTTTTGATGATTGAAATATTGATGTAATTATGAATGATGATTTGGAATCATGCATGTAATGATGATTTATATTTTAAAAATATACATGATGATTTGGTATTATGCATGCAATACTTCAACTTATGATAATGATGTATGCAATGATGAAATATTCATGATGAAAAAATTATTTTGACATTCACGACTTGATTTTTCATCTTTGTTATTTACCCTTGTCATGATTTAAAGATAGTAGTAAAGGAAAATGAATTACACTATTATATTATTATTCCCTTCTATTTGATAATGACATAGGGGGAGCAAATTTTGCTAGCTTGCATACTTCAAGAAGAAGCAAAAAGGTTGCTCATCTCAAAAGCAAGAAATGCTATCTTGCAATATTAAGCAAAAGTGCTATCTTGTCTATCTCAAGAAGCAAAACTTGCAACTTGTACATTGCAAAAGGAAGCAAGAATTGCTAGCTTGCATACTTCAAGAAAGCTATCTTGCATTAGCTTTCAAAATATTGCTAGCTTACACTTTTTAAAATGATAAAAAAAAATTTTGCTAGCTTGTATGTTGTAAACTTGCTATCTTACTATCTTGCAGATCTAAAACTTGATAGCTTGCATGTTCTAATACGATATAGCACTTGCTAAATTTGCTAGCTTGCACGATGATAAATCTTGAGATTATGATTATATTGCAATGATTTGAACTTGTATGTCCAAATACTTGATAGTTGTAACTTCTCCTTTTTGTTGATAACATGTTGCTTGGATTTTTGAATTCAAGAGTTCTATCAATATGACATATTAGTAAGGGGAGTTAAGGTTAACTCCGTCATCAATTAGTTGTCATCATAAAAAAGGTGGAGATTGTTGAATCTCGAATTTTGATGATGAAACCAATTGATAGTGTTTATGATTTGATCTGCGTTTTGAGTGACGTAGGAAGCTTCGATCAGGATGAAACAATTAAAGCATGAAGAATCATGTTGGTTCAGTGAAAAACATGTCGAAAGATTGGATGTCGAGCCGGAGGATCAATCGACATATCGACAGAAAGCTTTGGGCCATGGATTCGGGCATCGGGCCAAGAAGAGTAGATATTGCGCTAAGGATATCAGAGTTACGGAGGTCAACTGGCCGATTGGGCAATAGGCCATAAGAGAGGATAATACGTCGAAGAATCGGACGAAGCATCGATGGACCAATGACATGTCGAACAACATGATTCATGCTTAGTAATAATTGTCTAGATCGAAGTGTATTTTTATGTGTGCAGGATTAACTACGATAGCAAGGCATAAAGCAAAATGAAGTCTCAGAGTCAAGAACATGATTTCATTGAGAGTTCGAGAATTCGTCGGAAGTCCGGACATTCGTTGGAAGTTCTATCAGAATTGACTGAGAAGTCCAGGAGCTTGATAGAGAAGCTCATCAAAACTTACCAAGAAGACCATCGTGAAGTCCAGGAGCTTGCCGGGAGTCCGTTGGAACATTGCCGGGAGATCGTCGGAAGTTCGCCGGAAGATCGCCGAAAGAAACCAAGACCTAGGGATTTGTTTAGTTTAGTAAATGTCTTAAATTTCATAGTTAGCACATAATTTGGATTAGAAATGGGCCAACCCAATTAGGGGCCAGTTAGGCCCATGTAAGGACTATGTTGGGCTCGATGAAAGGCTCAAACAATGACCCAAGAGGTGGCACCGTCATGGTACAATCTCCGAGACTATGTTAGGTGATGGTACCGCTAGTTTGGGCGGTGGTACTGCCTAGTGCAGTGTTAGTGTCAGACTGACACTAGCGGTGGTACCACCCAGCACAAGCGGTGGTACCGCCCGTACCTAGGAAACCCAGGATGAGATGTTTTTAGGCTCCAAGTTTGAATCAATTTGAGGCCTATAAATATTCCTCTCATCCCTGGTTAACTTACACAAGTATTGAGAGTGAAAAAGAAAGAAAATGCTGCAGTAATCTTGTGTGAACTCCTCTCCTTCTTCTAAGTGTTAGAATAGTTTGAGAGAGGAGTAAGTGGAGGTGTAAGGGTTATCTCCTAAACCCGATAAAAAGAGAAAGAGCTATAAAAGGTGGTTGGTCTTTGCCTATTGAAGGAAAACCGATAGTGGATGTCGGTGACCTCGACGGAAGAGGAATCGGTGGAGTGGATGTAGGTCACGACGACCGAACCACTATAAAAATCTGGTTTGCATTTACTTTGAGCAATTTACTTTTATAGCAAACTGCCTCTCCTCCTTAATGTGCTTTTACTATGCCTACACTCGCATATGCTTTCAAGTTTCCAAAATCGATTTTCAACGTACGAAAGAATTTTTCAAAACTGACGTGATTTTACCGCTCCACTAATTCACCCCTCCCCCCCTCTTAGTGCTGACTCGTTCCTAATAATATTGATATTAGGCATCGTTTTATTAGAGATCATGTGAATATTCATGATATATCTTTAGAATTTATTGATACAAAATATCAATTAACTGATATTTTTATAAACATTGAATGAGGAATGATTTAATTTTATTAGAAGAGAATTAGGCATATTAAATCTTCATAATGCATGAGTTCCTCTTATGTACAACCGAGGCTAAGAAAAATACTTTAGAAAATTATGAACTATATTTGAAAAATATTCCTATAAAATGTGATAATACTAGTGCAATATGTTTAATAAAAAATCTCATTTAATACTCTAGAACTAAATATATTAACATTATGCATCATTTTATTAGAGATCATGTTAATAATCATGATATATCTTTAGAATTTATTGATATAAAATATCAATTAGTTGATATTTTTATAAAATCATTGAATAAGGAACAATTTGATTTTATTAGAAGAGAATTAGGCATGTTAAATCTTCCTAATGCATGAGTTCCTCTTATACATTTTTTGGATTTCTCGGTTTTTATAACTTGAGTTTTCTTTTTAAATCGAGATCATTTCCTATCACTCCTTTTTCTTGCAATTTATAAAAGAAGATATTTGATTCATGAACTTCGGTATACTTGATCTTTTATGTAATGATTATTTTCTATGAATCCTTCCTTTTTCTATTTATGAAAGTAGAAATTTTATTTATAGACTTTTGATATACTTCATCTTTTATGTGATGATTGTTTCCTATGAATCCTTCCTCTTTCTATTTACAAAAGTAGAAATTTTATTTATGGACTTTTGGTATACTTGATCTTTTATGTAATGATTATTTCTTATGAATACTTCCTCTTTATGAAAGTAGAACTTTGATTCATGGACTTTGGAAACTTATGACATGATTCTTTCTTTATGTGATTAATAAATTCCTCCCTTTTTCTTCTTCTTCTTATTTTTTTTATAACAAAGGGGAGTAAGAAACTATCTAGCATCTCAAGAAAAATAAAAATGCTAGCTTATACATCTCAAGATATTCAAAAGTGCTTGCACACTAAAGAGAAGTGCTAGCTTGCCCATATCAAGAAGCAAATGTTGTCATCTTGCACTTTTCAAGAAGCAAAAATTTTGCTTAACTTCACATCTCAAAAACTTGCTAGCTTACATATTCGTGTAAGACTTGTTGAAATACTAGCTTGCATGGATCAAATACTTATTGCACTTTTTTTCTTTTTGTTGATGGCAAAGGGGGAGAAGTAATAAGTGATGATGAATGATTAAAAATTTTAATGTTTTGATATCATATATGCCCAAAGTGATGCTGATTTATTTTTTGTATCATGCAAGAAGTGATGCTGACTTATTTTTGGTATCATGCAAGAAGTGATGATGAGTTGTAATGTTTCAAAATTGTGCTAAGTGTTCTCCTCCTTCTTAATATTTGTGATCATTCTAATAGAGATGTGAGGCTTGTAAAGGTTGTCTCTTAAACCTATAAAAAGGAGAACGAGTTATAAGAGGATAGTTAGTCTTCGTCCATTGAAGAAAACTGTTAGTAAACGCCGATGGTCTCGACGGAAGAGAAATTGGGAGTGGACATAAGTCATGACAATCGAATAATTATAAATCCGATGTGCTCTTATCTTTGTTGTTTATCTTTATTGTTTACTTGTCTTGTACCTACTTTAGGTCAAGCACACTCTGGTTTTCATCGAATGAGATTTTATTGAATCAACGTAAGTTTTCCTTATGCACTAATTCAACCTCCCCTCTTAGTGTCAATTTTGATCCTAATAGATTAATCATATTTTTTTACGAATTTATTGATCAAACTTTAAAATTTATTAAAATTAATTATAGCATTAATTCAAACTTGTCCTCTCCCCCCCCCCCCCCCTCCCCTCTTCTTTTAGTGCTATTATGATTCTAACAACCACAATATACCAATTTGTCGCTTGTAGCAACTGTAGAAAAATGGTCGGAGTGTATGTATTGATTAGGACAAACAAGCTTAGGTTTGCCACCATCCTCACTTCATCATTGAACCTTTTTATATAGTTGGTTGGTAACTTCTTTTCTTCTTGGCGTACCATTAGGAGAGAAGATATAGGGTTTCTTGAGAGTTTATAGCTAATAAAATTGAGCTCAAACTTAGCCAACTGTCCAAATGTGAAAATTGATTTTGAGGGTAACCACTCTCTTGCTGACCCTCACTATATTATCAGGAAGGTTCGATATACAAGAGAGTTGGCCATCTCGTATAGAGTCATTGGTGAGGTGAATGCCACCACATATTCTAAATGATCAAAATTTTCATCATAGAGATACCAATGAGAAGCAGAATCCTTATGGAATGGACTCATCCATGATGCTCATTATGAAAGGAGATCGCAAGTAGAGGTTGAACTCCGATTGCTTCCCCTACATAATCTCTTTCAAAATATCTTCCAACCACAGATCTATTTCAAAAGCTAGATTTGAACATCGGGTGCAAGTTCGGCTAATTAGGCCACCAGGCTCTTATGGTGTAGCTCATGCGGGAGATCTTGGGAGAGTGATTTTCTTGTAGTATGTCAACTATTAAAGCAGGTCGAGAGTCTGTCACAAGGCTTTGAGCTACAACTATTAAAGGAATAGGAGTGGGAAATGGAGTAAACAGAGCTGGTGGTCCTTGTTACGCTAGTTGGGCGAGCTGAGGGAGGTAAGAAGCCACCGTTTGGACCCCACTCATGAACTATACCTACTCGGTCAGGTTAAGTTTCAACAGTGATGGTTATATAGTCTAAGTGGACGGAGCTAATTGTTGAGCTAATAGGGGTACATACATTAACAATCAAATCCGAGAACAACTGATGAAAGCCTAATGGTTCGGGTATCTAAAATGTAGGATTTACGATGGGCCCAACCATAGGGCTAGGTTGGTTCAACCCTGGGAGTGATAGAACCAATAGATTCGAAATAGTGGTGTTTGGCTCTGTTGGGTTTGGATCCTTATGGTTTAGTTCAAATAATATAGTTAATTTTTTCTGAAATATTTCGGGCTCTCCTTTTTATTGTCAAACTATTAGTTTAGTGTTAAGCTGAAAGCTTATATGGAGCCAATTGAGGTTTCTTCCCATGTTTAATTCTAGAAAAAGTAAAGTTTCTCCGACTCCAAAGATGCCAACCTATAAAACTAACTTGGAGGCATTTCTAATTAATGCCTCTTCGATGCTTAAGTTAATTTAGGATTTGGATGATTTGAATGAGCTCTTTAATCTAATGTACCTAGGGAACCTATTTTATAGTGGGCTCTCGAGACTATTACTCCTCGGATTATCGACGATTATGTAGAGTAGTTATGCATTACTTTTGGTCTTAATTATGGTGATGGTATTGTTGTCTGTCGAATTCGAGTGGTTCTTGTAGTTCACTTGACTTTATCGTAGTCAGTCATGTGTCATTCACACGTCGCCCCTATGGTGTTAAGGTGCCAGATATGTGTCGATCACATATCATTCATATGTCGGCTATGTATCGATCACATGTTATCAATACATCAACTACTATAAGTCATCCATATATCTATCACATGATTTTAAGATGTCAGTTAGGTCATCATTATGATATTACAAGAGCTTAATATGATGAGAAACTAACATGATAATTAATAAGATTTTATTAGTCACCATACCAATAAGAAATCACATTATTTTATGAACAATTAAGAACAAGTATAGTACTGAAACTTAGAATGTCAACGTTGTATTCATTTTTCAGAGGATAAAAACCCTTACAATATTCTTTTGGAATATAAATTTCAACAATTTGAAAGAGAGGTAGTTGCAGTTTCCTAAGCCTCTCATGTAATTCTTGTGTCGTAATATGTTGTTCCAACTTGCTGCAGATTTTAGGAAAACCACTCAAAACGATGAAATTACCCTATTAAGCATGCAAAGTAAATTTTCACTGGATTTTGTATCTTGACGTATTTATTATCTAAACCCCTGTTGTAAGGTTGGTAAATTGAAGTGGGAGATCCCTAAATCTCTCAAACAGTTTTGCTTTTGTTGTTGATCAGCGGGTCATATGCTTTGCAAGCGTCAAGCCAATCCATTTACTAGCTTGAAAGCAGCAAAATTCGGAGGGCTCTGTTAGGTTTCAAATCAAGATCTCAGGTTGAAGATGACTTGTCTTATAAACCATGGGTCAGGGCTTAACGTAGAAGTTAGTCCAAAGCGGTAAAGTATATATAATTAGGAACATACTTCGGCTATAAATCCAATCTGAATCCATGGTCTAGGCTTAATCCAATGGCTAATCAAATACCTCTTTTGAAGGATTTCAAGAAGCCGAACATGCTGAAAGTAGATGTCTAAAGATGAATGGTCCATCTCCACAAGATCAACGGAGTTAATGTTATAGGTTCTCAAGTCAAATCAGGCAGCGGTTGCACCAATTTTCATGCTACAAGATGACCTCAGAAAGATTGAGACTATTGTTGATTTGAAAGGGAAAGCTAATTGATTAGCCTATACAACTTCCAAGACAAACCTGGATGTTGTTGGTAGAAAAAAGGAAGGAAAATTAAGATTGCTAATTAATGTACATCCACATCCTTGATTTGGAAACATCTCCTTCAATTGCTCGCCTACTTTGATTAAAGTAGATAAAATAATAAAGTTCAGCCAGGATTATAAAATTAGGAAAATGAACCTTTAAATCATAATTGGTTGGAAGAATTCATAATATTTACAATGCTCTCGCTCTTTGGAGGACAGGACAAAAGATTCTGGTATTTGCACCCTCCAAGAATTGGTATTGCATAAAAATGTATACAAATTCCAAAAGGAAAATATGGATCAGACTTTCTTGTTGGGTAGGCCAAAAGGTAAGATGGAATATGAGAGAAGTTGCTATAGTTAAATTAATTATGTGAATTCAAACTTCCTGGTGCTCTATGAGCTATTTTCTAATTCAGCTTCACATGTATTGCATAAATGCACCTTTGCTTTGAGATATTAGAACTTAATCCAATAAAGATCGAATTACTCTTTCAAAACTTTCCCTAGCCGGCTGAGTGAGGCTTGGAACAGCAACAGATAAGATTTAGATGGGAGAACCATTGGCAAACTTTGAGAGATTATTGCTAACTCACCATGGATCCTTTGAAATTATTAGAACATTCATATATTGCAACTACAAAGCCCAACCATATTGCCCAGATATAATTCTGAGACAAAGGTCCTCAGGAGAAAAGTCGAATATCTATTGATTGGAAGATGTATTATTAGGTATGTTTTAAAATCAATTGTGATGTATCATGAAAAAGGAAGAGGATCGGCTTTTATTGTTAGAAGAGACAATGTCATACAATTCTTATATTTTTAGTCGAGTTATGATTATACTGATATTTAAATTTTTTTTTATATTTTAAAAAATATAGTATATAAATCTCTTTTGTCAAGTCTGAATTAACTATTTATATGACGACTGATAATAATTATTAATATAATGTTATATGTAATTTAAGTTTAAAAAAGAGTTAAGGTCCATTTTGACTTTTGTAGTTTTAGAATGAACTACTTAAGCTCTTATAATTTTTTCATGTATAAAAGAACTCCCATATTTTTTTTAAATATAGTATATAAACATCTCTCATCAAGCTTGAGTTAACAAATGTTAGAGTTTGTTTACATGATATGTTGACTCATAATAAACTATTAATATAATATCATATGTAATTTAAGTTTTTTTAAAAAATGAAGCCATCATTAATGACGGGAGGAGGCATCTTTATGGAAGTGACCACTATCAATAGTACTAAGCCACTATTACCTAGTAGGGCATTGTACACACGTAGTCTCTCCTATGCTAATGATAAGCTCAGAAACTTCTTGTCCTATCTCAGGTGAATATATGTCGACTAGTTCGATGTTAGACACATAGTGGCCTCCTAGTCCCTCTTCCTCCTCTTAGGCGTGTTCGTTCCCATCACCTCTCACTTCATCCTCTCTTGTGCTCCTACTTATCGCGCCTATAACGTGGTGGTTCAGCTCTCTCTCACCTTTGCTTTCGGTCTCTTCTACCTTTATCTTTTTGCTTTCATCCGTCGCTATAGTCTTCGTCGCTTCCTCTTCCTCGATAAGATAAACATTAACTATTTTTTTAACTTAAATTATATACATCATTATATTAATAATTTATTATGAATCAACATATCATATAAATAGACTCTAATGTCTATTAACTTAGACTTGACGAGAGAGATTTATATGTTATGTTTTTAAAAATATAAGAATTATTTTAGACACGAGTAAATCATAAGGACTTAATCTATAATCAAAATGGTAATAGCTAAAATCGAAAATAATGAGAATGACATCAGTGCAAGTGAAATAATATACTAAAACTATAGTGGACATTATACAAAAGATGGAAAATTTTCGTATGGAGATGTTTGACATTGTCCAAGTGTTTTTCTAAAATTTTCTATTGCTTAGCATAGTACATTAGAGCATACAAAGTGAATGTTGTATGAGATGAGAATTTTCCGTCTCATCTATTTGAGTATTTGATTTTGGATGTTTCAGTTCTTAGATATACCTGTTTAATTACTTAATAAGATTTCTATTAAAAGAAAACCAAACGAGGCAACACTTATTACGACTATATTTGCTAAGGGGGATAAGGGGAATGAAAACTTAACTCTTTATTATCTGCTAGTAATAACTATTAGTATTATTGATGTGACGGTTTTTTAAAACTAATATGATATCTTAAGCATGGGATATGTAGTTAAAAATCAAAAGGGTAGTATCAATGTGGTAGGCTTATATTGTATGAGAATGCTACAGTCTGCTCTTCAAGTTGCCACATGACCAATCTAGAATTGCCTATATGTGCAGCTAAGAAAGACCTTCGACATATTTGGATTTAATTGTCTTCCTTGTTATCAATCAGGTCGCTTAATGACTTTGTTAGTGTACCTTAGTTAGTCAATAACAAAGAAGTAGCAACCAAGAAATTTCCGCCTATGATTGATGCCAACCTAGTAAAGCAATCAAGTCCACTGATAAAGTGACTACTTTGGGAGGAGGGGATAAAAATGGAATGATGGCAAGTTTAATTAATGTCATGAATTTAGCTGTCAATAATAAACTGCAGGATTCATGCGAAATCATATGATTTTTTTATATTAAAATAAAAAAAAGACATATATATATATAATTTATCTTGTTCAATGTGTCATCTTGGAATCATCAATTTATTTTAATAAACTTCATGTGTTGCTAATGAATCGACTTTCAGCATTCGTGAAACAGACACAAAAGACTTCTCGATCATAATCAAATGATTCATGGATAGAATTGTGAGAATAATCGATGCATTCTCTTTAAAAGCCACCTACTTTCATAGTTGATTATCTGATGTGGCAAGGGTTCTACCGCAGTTGTAATCCTACAATTAACCAAAAAACGTTCATTAATTTTTATTTTCTGCTCCGTCGGTGATCTAGAAACATGGATTTACATTGTACGCTCGTGAAACTTAGTGGCACCCCATCAAGGACTCGGTGCCATGTGACGACCACATTTATAGTACATCGGCATCAATACATTATGGTACTCACAGGTGTCACCAGATTTACTATATATATATATATATATATATATAAATATATATAAATAAATAAATATATAT